>JANHGD010002275.1:108024-121610 GCA_027560375.1 Imantodes cenchoa
CACTCTGGGGCCAGCCAGAAGTGGTATTTGCCGGTTCTCCAAACTACTCAAAATTTCCGCTATCGGTTCTCCAGAACTTGTCAGAAGCTGCTTATTTCACCCCCGAGGTAATCCTAGAATAATGACCACAATTGAGCCCAAAATTTCTGTTCTTCAGTGAGACATTTGTTCAGTGAATTCTGCCCCATTTTATGACCTTCCTTGCCTCAGTTGTTAAGTGAATCACTTCAGTTGATAAGTTAGTAACCTGATTGTTAAATGAATCTGGTTTCCCCATTGACTTTGCTTGTCAGGTCACAAAAGGTGATCCCATGACCTTAGAACAGAGCAATGGTCATAAGTATGGTTCGTAAGTATGAACCAATGGTTCATAAGTATGAACCAAGCCAAGCAGCTGAATTTTGATCGCATGACCACCAGGATGCTGCAAAGGTTGTAACTCTAAAAAACAGTCATAAGTCACCTTTTTCAGTGCTGTTGTAACTTCAGATTGTCACTGAATGAACTGTTGTAAATCGAGGACAACCTGTACTTGCTGCATTCTGTTTATAGCCTATCAAAAAGTTGAGAAATGTGGCTGAGGCTAATTTGAGCTACAAGTTAAAATAAAAACACACAAAATAACAATCAGATTCTCTGCAACTCAGCAATACATTCATGCTATGGCGCCATCAGTTCCATTTTCCTCAACTTATTTGTTATACAAATAAATTGCATACAAATATTTCTCCAAATTGGATTCCCATTTGTGTGAAGAGGACTATAGGGGAAATTATTTTTCTTCTTTTTTTTTTTCTATACATCTACAGTATTTTTTTCAAAAACACATGAACAAAAAGTACATGTTCAGATAAAGCAGTAATACGATCATAATTTTTTTTCTGTGTTTCTTTTATTTTCAGGGTACATCCCCAGTTGATTAATCTATATGGAGGAAATGTTGTTATTTTGGATGATCTGAAAGAATCCTGCAGTTGTATTTAGAAATTATCTATGAAAAAAAAGTTACCTAGTTTCCACCCCAATCATATTGATATGACAAAAACTGCATAAAGAATATGGAAGCCCAGATGATTCAAGTTAGAAGTATGCAGTGTACTGTATCTCAAAATTCAACTCAGAACAAAGTTCAGAGTCATGGGAAAACACCCATATTCTTATCAGGACAAATGCTGTCGCTTTCATCTTCAGGTTGGATTGAGGCATATTTTGTGATTCCTGTTTTGGGTTTTGTACACAAATCACACATCTATAGCTTTGACAAATATTTAAGGAATATTTAATTAGGGGAGAATTATTAGGGGAGAATTTTAGAGAAATGACATAGACTTTGGGGAAGTCAGCTCTGTTTTAAAATTATTTTAAGTTCACGTGTGTAACTTCATTGTTTTCAGACAAAACTAGATGGTATTTATCCCTAAAATCATAGCATCATTTTTTAAACAGCTAGGTCAAAGTGATGAGGAAAAAATTCACTGACTGCCCCCAAGTGGATGGTGTCCTCTGCACAGGAAATGATCTGCCTGAAAACATCCTACCTATACTATACCAGGGCTTTTCAAACTCTATTTTATGGAAATCTAGCAATCTGCAAGAATGCGATATACCATAGTTTTACAAGAGAATTGGATAAGTGTCCCCCCCCTTTGGGTAATTACCCATAAACCCATTATCCAATCACAACAGGTACATTTAAATAAATTAAAAGGGTTTAACCTACATTGGGTAAAAAAACCCACCTTTATAGCACTAGCAATATCACTTAAGGCTTATATACCGCTTTACAGCCCTCTCTAAGCAGTTTTACAGAATCAGCCTATTGCCTCCAACAGTTTGGGTCCTCATTTTACAGACCTCGGAAGGATAGAAGGCTGAGTCAACCTTGAGCCTGGTGGGATTTGAACTGCCAAATTACAGGCAGCCTGCAATACTGCACTCTAACCACTGCATCACCAAGGCTCTTTATGATAAGCAGTTTTGAAGTAATAAAGGGAAAAGTTTGGAAAGCATTGTACTGAAAGCAAAACAAAAATTCATTTGAACACAGCCATTTTTCTATCACTGAGCTTTGCTTCTCGATCAGGATTTGGTTCAGGTCTTCTAATACTTGATTATAATGAATGAGCCCATTACATTAAACTGGGCATTCACCTGACTTTTTTTAGAACATCTTAAGGACTCCTTTCTAATAATTCACAAATTACAGGACGTTTGAGGCGAGTTAATACATAAAATTATTACCCAGTTTTTAATTGAAATGCATACTACTAACGGAGAACATTTTTCAGTTTCTTTAAAGCAAAACAACTAAAATACTTAGCTATGAATTGAATTATAATTTTATATGAGTAAATAAAAGTTGAAGTTGGTGCATCAACTAGACATGTCAACGTAGTTTTAATGGTAATCATTTGGCAGATTTTGGATGGTTTTTAAAATAAAAATTAGTGTATTTGTACATTGTGGCCTTATATTAAGCTTCTGTTCCTCATAGTTCATTCGTAAATAAAATCCAGCAGAAGCACCAAATCCTTAGCATTGTTTCATTTTGTAAAAAGTACACCTATTTGGAAGGTGACCATATCTTGGAAACCTAGTAAGATGTCTTCATTTCAAGTTCTTTCACTCATATATATTTTGATTGTTATTAATCAACTATTGGTGTGCATTTACTCTGGCCTACGAAGTCTATTCCCTGATTGCTTATATGGCTAGATTTTTTTCTTCTTCTGTTCAATTGTGTCCAGTTTTTGGATTTTCCTGAGAGTTTTCTTGGCAAGGTTCTTCAGAAGAGAGTTGTCATCGACTCCTTCCTAGGGCTGAAAGTGACTGTTCCAAGGTCACCCAGCTGGCTTTGTGCCCAAGGCAGAGCTAGGACCTGCGGTCTTTCAGTTTTTACCCTGGTGCCTTACCACTACACCGAACTGGCTCTCTGACTAACACAATTATTAACATCACTGGGGATGTGCAGGTTCTTTGAAAGAAGGGTTCTGTAATAAATGGGACGGCATTCAGTGCACTCCTTTTTAATGATTTAACTCAGCTGCCTTTTTCATCCAGCTGCTCGCAGTTGTCTCTGTGCATAAACATCCATTTCATGCAAATGCAAAGTAAGATGGGATCAGCTTCTGAAAGACACGCCTGCTTTAATAATTTCAAGAAAGGATTTTCATGTATGGTTCCATTCACTGGGAAGATTTTCACTGATTTATCACGGCCCTAGTATTTATAAAATAACGTAACATAAATGACTTAGATGAGGGAATAGAAAGGAACTCATCAAATTTGCACTGGAAGACAAGTGCAGGTTACAAAAGGATCTTGACAGACTTGAACAATAGGCTCTATCCAACAGAATGAAATTTAATGTGGAGAACAACAAGGTTTTGCATTTAGGCCAGAAAAACCAAAGGTACAAGTACAGATTAGGTGAAACCTTGGCTCAAAAACAGTCTAACAGTGCACTATTACTTAAATAGGAGTCAGTTTTTTGGCAATAGCTAAAAAAGCTAATATCCTTAGTTGTATAAACAGAGGCATAGAATCAAAATCATATGAAGTATTAGTATCGCTTTATAAAGCCTCAGTAAGGCCACATCTGGAATATTGCATCCAATTTTGGTCACATTACAAAAAAGATGTTGAGACTTTGGAAAAAATGCAGAGAAGAGCAACTAAGATGATTAAAGGCTTGGAGACAAAAACATGTGAAGAATGGTTGCAGGATTGGGGTATGGATAATCTAGAGAAAAGGACTAGGGGGGATATGAGAGCAGTATTCCAGTATTTGAGGAGCGGCCAAAAGAATGGGTCAACTTATTTTCCAAAGCACCTGCGGGCAGGACAAGAAACAATGGGTGGAAACTACAACAGAGAAGCAACCTAAAACTGAGAAACTTCCTAACAGTGAGACCAATTAACCAGTTGAACAGCTTGCCTTCGGAAGTTATGGGTGCTTCATCACTGGAGATTTTTAAGAGGAGACAGGACAGCCACTTCTCTGAAATGGCATAGGGTCTCCTACTTGAGCAGGGGGCTGGACTAGATGACCTCAAAGATCCCTTCTAGCTCTATTCTGAATTGAACATTGAATTATTTATTCAATTTGTATAGCTGCCCAGCTCTGCATAGCAAACAATGATTAAAACACTATGCCAAAAGAAATGAAATACAAATAGAAACCAAGAGATGGTATAATCTATCAGTGTCAACATTACCACAAACTTGGGATCCGAGGCCCAGGCACATTGCTAGGTCTTCAAGGCCTTCCAGAAGGCCAACAAGGTTGGGGCCATCCTATCTTGGGAGGGAGTGTGTTCCAGGATAGGTGCTATGCCAGAAAAGGCATGTCTCATGGTGACATTCCTTGGCTGACGGGACCCAGAGCACACCCATCCTGCTGGATCAGATTGGTTGGGCAGAAACAATAGGAGAAGATGGTCCTTCAGTTAAATCTCATAAGGACTTTAAAGGTGATAACTCAGCACCTTGAATTCCATACAGAAGCATACTGGCAGCCCCTGAAACAATGGTGTTACATGTGCCAAATAGCCAACCTGAAGACCTTTAAGAAAGAACTAAAGACTTACCTCTTCCGCCAGGCCGGTTTGGCCGATTAAATTATATTTTATGGGGTTAATTTTAATAGTATCGTAGTATTTATTAGGCAGCCTTTTCTTATTTAATCGTTTTTAAATTATTCTATATCGTCTTTTGTATTTCGTATTTTATGACTTTTATGCCTGTAAACCGCCCTGAGCCCTTAGAGAGAAGGGCGGTATAGAAATTTATATTAAAAACAAAAACAAAAACATCATTTACAACTTGTGTTTCTACATTTTGTATCAGCTGAAGCTTCCAAATGTTTCTCAAGACCTTGAGCACACTACAGTAATCGCAGTAGGACCTAATACCGTTTTAAGATGGGAAATACCACACAAACCTTTATGTCTAATACAGAGGTTTGCAGCCTCTGTACGAAAGATTAGTAAGCAAATTACGGCGATAAATTTACATTGTTAACATGGAGGGTATAGGAGAGATTGTCAGAAAATAAACTGTTCATTTTTAAATAAGCCTTTTTAGGCTTTCCAAAGAATTAAACAACACAACCTTGTAAATACCAGCCTTCATAAGTAAATTATATAGGGAAAGTCTAATTGTTAATAATTTTGATGTTTGTAAAGGTTCACTTTAAAAATACCCATGTCACAAAAATTGTATATTTAGGAATGAATTCAAATATCTACAATTATTTGACAGCTTCATGTTCTTTTTTATTTAATATTTTATTAGTTCAATGTTGGCGATTGCTCCTTTTTACAGTGTAGGGTTATACAGTGATAGAACAGATTGGTTTTTTAAAAAAAATAATCAGAGTCTTTAATGCTTTAATGCTTTCGAGCATTTGAGGTACGATTGATGCCATAGACTGTTTTGTTCAAATAATAATGACCTTGGGCTTAAAGTGCAGTACTTTACCATCTTCTTAAGCCTTATGCTAAACATTCTGAACCTGTATAATGTGTGCAAGAAAA
Organism: Imantodes cenchoa; assembly: GCA_027560375.1. NCBI lineage: Eukaryota > Metazoa > Chordata > Lepidosauria > Squamata > Dipsadidae > Imantodes > Imantodes cenchoa. The sequence continues at coordinate 113,562 of JANHGD010002275.1, forward strand.
TACATTTGTCTAAAGATTAGACATTAGGCAAAGATTCTCTGTATTTCTTCAAAATACAAAAATAAATAAAATGATTGCATAAGAAGTGGTAACTGCCATTTCCCTGATTTTACACAATGGGAGGACTCCTCCATCCCAGCCAAGAAGAACCCTCAAAACATGGTTGAGAGTCGAACAACAACAAAAATCTCATACAGACCTTGAACCCAAAGCTCTATTATATTATTTGGGTTTTCAGTTCAGGAAGAGCTCACAAACCAAGTTAGTTTCTTTCTCTCCACTGACCTGACCTCTCATTCTCTGCCAAGGAAGCCTTTTCTCTCAGTAGGGTCCCTACTAATAGAAAGTGCCAATATTCCAGAGTTAGTTGCACGGTAAGTCTGAACAGATACAGTGGAGGGGACATCCAAGATCGCATGTTGTTCCCTTTTCATTACAAAATTGCCTCTCTTCTTTCACTGGAGAGATCCTACATGTAAGCATAATTCTTCTTGAAATGCGGTTGAGTATTAGTAGCTCGGGTTGGTAATTAGGCTGTTGGTTTGAGCTCCGAGCTTGGCAATTTGGCTGCAAACATTTCATCACAATTCGAGGCGACATCGTCAGTGCGTTTTGAATTGTTCTTCTTACCTGGAAGTTCCCAGTCTTTCCAGAGCGAGGTGGAGAAAGTAGAATCAAAATTGTCAGCAGCCACTAAATTTGCAAATCTAAAATAACGATGTCACTGGTTTCATTTTAGGAACTAGGAGGGGAGAACACGGGTCTACATTGTGTGGAGACTAAAACACTGGTCTAATTTTGCATCCTCCTGAACATTGGAATGTCTTGGGAAGCGAAGTTACACATTCGCGATTCAAGTATGATTAGTACAACGCTCCTTCTCAAGTACATTTTAAAAAGCGAGGAGTAATTCCTAGTGTTTCCTTGTTCTTGCATTTTGACTTTTTCTTTCCTTTTGATTAGAACTCTTGAAAATGTTTCTCCTTCAGAGTTTTCTCTGATTTGTGCTTTTGGAAGCCCATTTTGATGACTATTCTTTTCACATATGATATGGGGGCTTAAGAATTAACAGTTCTTGTAGCAGATAGTTCTTAACCTCTACCAAATTTCCTACTCTGAGGTATTATTGTGAATATGTTTAAAAAACTCCAAACTTTCACTTCCATTTTTTTCCTCAGGAAAACGTTTGTATTTTCTTTTGAAGAATCCCATCTGGAATACACAGTTCCAAAAACAGTTACAAGATTTGCAATTTCAAAGCACTAATATGTATGCATATTTATATTTTAGAAAAAGAATATTACCCGTTGCTTTAATACACCAAGATTCAGCTATACGCAAAATACATCCCAAAGTTTAAACATCCTGAATAAAAACTTATTTTTTACATTAAAAAAAACCAGACACATTTCATCCAGCAGGAGGATCCAATGAACCAAATAAAAGACATTCTTCCTCTAATGTTTAAATCTGTATCTTTTCCCAAATTGTAAAGCGTTTAAAACGAAACAAGAGCTCTTTATCTGGAAAGTCAGGCAACCTAAAATCTCTTGAGTTATATCCGATTACCACTTTCCCCCATAAATTCCAAAGCCTCATTTCTCCTTCCCTTTGTCATCTGTCCAAATGGCTATTGGAATTCTCTGCTCATTTTATGCTGTCTTTTCCCCCAAATCACATTAAAGTGTAACAGGCTACATAAAAACCACATTTGTTCCAGAATGCTAAATAAAAATCATAGCAAAAGCTGTGTGTTCTAAAGAACACTGCAGATTCCTGTCAGGGTTTAGAAAAGCTAGATTTTTCCTTTGCCTATGAAAATGTGCCAATGTGTAGATCAATACTGAAATACGTACCTTCCATAAAAATAATACAAGAAGCAAAAGCAAAAAAATTCCAACTATGGAACCTATTACAATAAGCAGGACACTGACACTATGTTTTGTCTTCTGGTTATGACGCCCCTCCAAAATGACCTGTAGAAAATAAAACACACACAGTTATTGCAGGAATACTCTTTAGGCGGCCTCTGTTTCACTTCTCACAGAAGTACGGTTTGGGTTTGAGCTGTGACTTGTTTACCTTTAAGGTAGATATACAAAAGAGCCACTGTCAAATGCCACTGATTTCAGAGGTATGCTTTAATTCTGATTACAGCATAATTTCTACGAGACCGCCTTCTACCTTCAACAACCTCCCACCGACCAGTACGCTACCATAGAGAGGGGCTCCTCCGGGTGCCGTCGGCCAAGCAATGTCGACTAGCGGCCCCCAGGGGGAGAGCCTTCTCCGTGGGGGCAATTACTCTCTGGAACGAACTCCCCCCGGGAACCCGGAGGATCACGGACCTCCGGACCTTCCACCGAGAATTGAAAACCCTTTTATTCCGTCAGGCCGGTCTGGCATAATCTATTAATCTACTATTTTACTTGGTTTTAAACGGGGTTTTTATATTCTGCCAAAATTATTTAATTTAATTTTAATTCTATTTTAAATTATTTATACTATTTAAATGTTTTTATGGTATGGCTGTTCACTGCCCTGAGTCCTGAGGGAGTAGGGCGGTATATAAATGTGACTAATAAATAAATAAATAAAAAATGAATAAATTTCTGATGAAATAAACATGCAATAAAGATTCTGCATTTATGACACTGCAAATTAGGCTTTCTTGCAAATAGATGCAAACAACATAATGTACTTCTTCACAACAGCCCTTGGTTTAGATCTAGTAGAATAGGCATCAGATATTGAAATAATGCAAGAACTAATACCAAATGAATGATAAATCATGCCTGGTCTGGGTTAGAAAATAAATCCAAGCAGATCTGGGTTAATATTCAAGTTGTCCAGTATTTCCTCTCCTTCACTGTCTGACTTCAATACTTACATGAGTGGTTTGCTTATTTTTGTGGACTTCAATAACTCTGGGATTTTGATCTGCTGAAACTTCTCCTTTTATCTCAAAGGTAAGCACTGAAGCTTCATCCTATTGTTAAGAAGTAAAAAAAACATTTTAAATAAACTGCTCTGTAAGGGTTCCATTAAAAAATAATATGAAATAATAAGTGAGGCTAAGGAGGTAAGATGGAGAGTCTACATAGGACTAAGGTAAAGGTAAAGGTTCCCGCAAACATGCGTGCTACTTGTTTTCGACTCTAGGAGGCAGTGCTCATCTCAGTTTCTAAGCTGAAGAGCCAGTGCTGTCCGAAGACGTCTCCGTGGTCATGTGGCCGGCATGATTCACTGCCAAAGGAGCACTGAGTGCTGTTACCTTCCCACCAAAGGTGGTCCCTATTTTTCTATTTTCATTTTTTACGTGCTTTCGAACTGCTAGGTTGGCAGAAACATAGGACTAAGGCCTCTCAAAATTAAATGCTTTTCAGCTGAGGGTATTCAGAGAAAGAATATTAAGCAACTACTTAATCTGGTATTGAAATATGACTTTTTGTCTATGGTTCTCTGACACTTAAGAATATGATTACACAGCCTTCAGTATGATAGCAAAAATATTAAAATATTTACTATGCTTAATAGTGAAGGTGTTGCTTCAAGATGAAGATGAACAGTTGATTCCTTTCCACTCTCCATGTCTCCAAATTTGCAAAATATTTGCCAACACAGTTGATCATTCTTCATACAAAACTTTAGGAGAGAAAGAATATAAAACTTATAATACAGAGTAAAATGAGTGCAGCACACATAGATATATATGCAAAATGGAGCATAAGCATGTTTGTACCCCAACTGGAATATATAATTAAATTTTGACCTCAGGCTTGCTCCAATTGAAAAGAGAATGGGATTCATTTCTTATCCCATGAATCACATTAGCTCATAGCAATAGCTAACATAGGCACATTTACAAGTCCCCTTAAATCCAACTTGAGGATTTTTGAGTAACTGTTTTTGAAGGAGATGCTTCTGCATGATGCAACTTTTCTGTCAACTCCAGCCCGCATTTGAAATCAGTTCACTTCAGTTTCTTCTGAAGCTCAGGTCCTTCTTTTGAACCTGAATTTTAAGATGGTTTGCCATGTGTTTCCAACACAAGTTTTGCTCTTTGCATGTCATGCTTTGGCAGTGCTTGAAATGAAGATACAACATGGTACGATCTTCCCAGCAATTATTGTTTGCTTTTAGCTAGTGCAGACATATCCCCGCCTCTATACGGTAGTAGCTAAGAGACAATTGTACAATGGATTTTTTGATCCATTGTATGATTTTTTGAAGCCCTATTTACTCCTTTCTCAATTCCTCACCTAACATTTGGCAGATTGCATGATGTGGCTGAAGTCAATGCTATCTACACTACTGTCAGCCTTGTGAGATATACCAGACAGGGAACCATAACCAGGTGACCTAATTCAACTTTATTATAAGGTTACTTTAACATTATCTTGCAAGTTTGAAAGTGCTTCTCTTCCCCCATCTCCTTTACAGCCCCCAAATTAGGGAGGGTCTTTTCTAAGCCTCTTGCCCCACACATTCCTGCTGTGGGATAAACTGACTTTTTTATGACTATTCCATTGGTTGAGTCTCATTGCCCTGTCTCCCAAGTCATTCTTATGTACCATTACAGCTACCTGATGTAGCTGCATTTAGGATCAGCAGGAGGGACAAGGAGCAATTGTTCCTGCTTCGGTGTGTTAATAGTTCTATGAGTAATCTAGGAATTCAATATCATGGTTCACTTCAACTCATGAACTCCAGCAGATTAACAAAGTAGTACCTCATATTTTGCATACTACTTCCCCATAGATGCTTTGCTTTGTTTTGCAGCAAATGTTACCCTAACAGCTGTGATTGGGTAACTGTGGTGGATGCAAGAGATCCACATAGCAATAGTAAACCAGAACTCTCCCTCTCGGCTGATCAGGCTCTGACAAACTCAGCATTATAACCTTTGCCCCAGGGAGAGCAATAGATAGTTGTTGTTTTTGCCGGGTAGGCAAACCAACCAACCCAGCACATTATTTCTTAGGACAGCACCACTGAGACAGAGATGGTATTGTTTGTGTAGACAGAACGTGTGTTTTGCTGAGCTACCTTGTGCCAACTCCTGTCTGGAAGAAAGCAAGTTAATCTGCTTTCTGGAATATCCTCACATGTAAGCATTAGATGGTAATGATAGTCATGTAGTAATGATAGTCATGTATTTCATATCAGGAAAGATCTTTACAAGAAGGCACTGGTTATCACTTGTCAACTGTTTTGAATATGAGCCATTAAACTTTCAGATTTTAACAGTACTGAAGCCTCAGCAAGGGTTACTGTCCTTTTCCTTAACTCTTTATAAGTTTGTTTCCAACTGTTGAATTCCTGACAGCAGAACCTGCGTATATCTTTGGGTAAATAAAAACCCTTATTTATAATGTGATTTTTTCCCAGATAGCTTAACACTGAAGTGAGGCGTAAATTAAATTATTTAAGCATAATCAAGCTGCTCTGTGGTTCTGAAAACTGCTTATGAAGCAGAAATATGCAACAGGATGATATTATACCTTTAACAAATCAGTAGAAAAAGAAAAACCCAGTGAAATTACCAGTGGCCTATTGTCAAGTTTTGTGAGGAATGTAATAAGATCTTGCACCATATTTCCCTGTTCTTCTGGTAAAATACAGTCTCTTCTATGACTTTCATAGGTACATTGTCCATCAGTGGTCTGCAAATGAGCAAAATCATAATTGTCTTACATTTTGATATCCAAGAAATCTGTAGACATTGCATATAACAACATAAACAAAACAACTCAGTAAAAGATTACCCTGTTTTAATAAAACATTATTAAATTAAAATAAAACGAAGTAATACTGGGAAGAGCAAGTTTATAGCGAAGCTTTAATACTATCTAAATTTGATCCATACTTTAATCCATGTCTTTAAATATCTTGGGGCAGGAGGATACAGTGAAGAAAAGAGGATATAGTTTTATAACAGGACAGTTGTTTTATATTTTTATTATTAAATTTATTTGCTGTCCATCTCACAATTTGAAGTGACAGCTAGAACAACTGCAACCCTTTGCAAGATTTCCTAAGGCATTTCATAGGACATGAAAGCATGCTGTGATCACAATTCATAAGGACTCATAGTGCCTATCACAAGTCTTCATGTCCATATTGGAAAAAGATGATTCTGTTATGGGACAAAGAACCCCAAATATTCTATGACCGACTGCACTCTCCTCTGCATTTTATTGTTGATGCAGCATCACTGAGTCTTTTCTCCTAATACAGCCATGAGAAAAGCTTCAAATTCCAAATATACTGTTCTGAGCTGGAACAGCTGTGTCACTTGTGCTGAGAGTATTTTGAGTGTGAAGCCCTCGCCCTGACCTCAGAACACTTCCAAAGTGACTGAAACAATGCAAACCAGCTGTTTTGAACACAAAACGTGTTTGAAAAGTTTTGAACCTCCCTACCTAATCCTCTTTCCCTTTCTTTGGAAGTTGTGCAGAAGTGAAGTAAATGACTCATTACTTCCGTATTAAAATTATGTGCTTATCTTGAATAGGACAACTCAAAAGGCAAGATGCCAATTGCAGCGTAAATCCACATTAGGGAACCACAAACATTTCAGGCAGGCAGCATCAATCTTGAGGCAAACTTGCCTTCTCAGGAACATCTATGGGATGTATGTCAAAATCTGCAAGAAGACAGGTCATGAGACCAGACCTCGTCTTTTTGTAAGTTTTTGTGACCTTGAGGCATGCACAAAAGCAGTGGATCTTGCATCATCCCCACTATCTTGTAGATTGTGATCCCTTGTGTTGAAATTCAATTATTCACCTATTCTTATATTTTCCACAGTATTTTCTGATGATGTTTTCTGCAGGCAAAGCAACTCATCATTACACACAGATCCTTAAGCCCCCCTTGCCTGTCTTAATATGTTGTAACATATTCTCCCCTATGCTGCTTTACACCTTTTTCCACCCATGGCACTGCTGGTTTGGTCTTCCTCTTAAATCATAAACGTCAAAGATAGCATATCACAATCGTTCATAAAGCTTGCAGTTCTATGTGGGAAGCTAACAATTGCATAATTTGTTAGGCTGTATCACATTTCATGTTCCAAATCCAGAAAATAAATTAAGCATACCTTGACATCCAGTATATTAAACAGCTTGGTATCTCTTGGTAGAAAAGAATTGGGTATCTGTATCAGAAGATTTACATCGGGAGCCAGACTTACTCCAGGATTACTGACCTTTGGTGTACAGAAGGCCAGAGTTGAATTAGTATTTTATCTGAATTAGTATCAGAACTATTGCATCCTATCACCTTCCTCCGGGTAAATTTTAAAACAATTGTAATTTTAAAAACCTTCACTTCCAAATGTTGAATTCTGAACACAATAGTTCCTGATGCTCCACTATACTGCAAGCTAAAGCGTCTGTATACTTTAACATTTGCAGATTAGAACTTAGAATAACATTTTTGTCACTTTGAATGTACACTAATCGGCATACATTAAAATGAAATTCCGCTGCATACAGATCTCAAAGAGTCATCACCTCCAATATACACTACATAAACATAACAAAATAAATAAATACAAAACTATGCATATACCCACATATATTATATAACATGGAGAAAAAGATCTGTGTCCAAAGCATACTTAAGGTAGACAAAATGGCATTAAAAGACACTGCAAGACCACCGGAAAAGCATAATAATTACATTCCTACAGCAAGAAAGTATTTTTGAAACAATGAATATACGGAGCAAAAATTAAACACCCATTTTTGAAAGGGGATATTTACATTATAATAAGCACAGCAATTCAAATGGCACTTATAATTCAAAAACTGAGATGACTTCCTTGATTGTGAAGAGTGAGTAGCTATGACATAATGGGCAAAATGAAATTAAATGAATAGTATTCAGAGAGTGATCAATGTGGATGGAGATTCAGTGGCTAAGAAAGCAGCTTTGTAGGTGGTTATGTGTCGGATTTGGATTGGGAAGACCTAGATCAGTGTTTCTCAACTTTGGCAGTTTGAAGATGTGTGGACTTCAACTCCCAGAAACGCTGGCTGG
>JANHGD010002275.1:129313-140162 GCA_027560375.1 Imantodes cenchoa
CCTAAATATTTCCCCCATCTTGAGTAAAAAAATACAACAATAAATTAAATAATTAGCCAGTTGTTGCCAGTTCACAACAAAAATAATTAAAAATAATTTCTGGCATAGCCATATCACACTGACTTATGACACAATCCGCCAAAATTATGGGTAATGAGAAGAATACCTCTTTTAAATGAAAGTGTTTCCAAAGCAAAGTGATAAGAAAAGAACAGAAGGTCCTTCACTTTTGACATTTTTGTTGGATGCCACTAGGAAAGTTCATGTGGAAACAAATCCCTTTGACCTTTCACCACAACAGTATCTAGAGAGCATGTATAAATTGAGAGCAGCTGTTACGTTCAACTGCTTTTCTATCCTTTATATTGAAAAACTGTATAGCAGAAAAACAAAAATATTTGCCTTGATCCAGAAAACTACGCCAGCAGCAGAGGTCCTACAGTATGTTGTTATCTCTGAACTACTGCCTGATGTTTTCTGTAGATTCAGGCAATAAGTCAGTCAGTCATTTGGCTTAATATGTAGTGACTTTGTTTACAGTTTGACTTTTTTAGAGCCAGCCAAAGTGTACACAAGGCTATAGGTCTTTGTCATGTCTCAGTTACATTAAAAGAATGCATGAATCACAACAGATGATGATGATTCAGGTTCCATATGGCTTTAATAGTTACAGAATTTAGCACAAACATGTGTTCTCCTTCCCTTCTGCATGAGAAAACGCTTTTTCTATAGTTTTATGTGCGATGATGTTATAAAATCCATAGTTTAGTACAGCTAATACTACTTCAAAATCAGCCCCACCATCAAGTCCATACAAGTAGAAAAAATCCTTCAGATGAGGATCCGAAACAGAAAAGTAGCCCATTGCAACTGCTGTCCACCAGCTTGTTAGATTTCATTTACCATCATTTACCATCATACAAGCCAGCAGGGCATACCTTGCTGCGCACAATATTATCCTCCTTCCGTTGCTGAAGTACTGGTTGGAGTGGTTGGAGTTCATCGGCATTTCTCTTCTTCAAAACATGGTGTCCCAGGTGATAGGTAGCTTCAACATGTATAGGAGTTTGAATATCTCTTACATCTTTCTAAGCATGGTGAAATCAAATAAATGAATTGCATAGAACTGAAAACAATATTTACCAATCAACAATATAAGCTATTTCTACATTTCAGCATTTATCCTGAAACAACACACAAGATTTTGAATGGCAACGTACACCACAAATTTGAATTCTCTCTTATAATGCTTCTAAGGAAATCCATTCAAAAGCAAACCCCAGGCAACGGTATGTAAAAAATGAAGCCCAAATAGATTGAACATTGCATATTTAAGAATGCTTTAGCATAATTTTTTTATTTCTATGTTAAGATTCTTCATAACACAGAGCATATGAGATTTTATTGCTCAAGAAAGATATCCTTCCCCCTATGGCCCACACTGATTACCCGATCAATTTATAAAGCTCACACTGAGTCGTATTTAAATGTTTTCAGTCCCTTAGATTTATTGTATTGTAATACAGATTGAAGTACTGCCTATATTGAAGTACCAAGTACAGTCCTGATTTTACTAGGATGTAAGTCCCATTGAGCATAATGGAAGTCATTCTTAACTAAAAAATAAATTTATGTTTAAATTCAATAAATGGAATCTTGTATGCTACAGTAATTACTATACTTTTATGCTGGAATAAGTACAATTTTTTTTTACATTTACCCAAGTATGGAAGGTTTTATATTGTGTTTAACTGCTTGTGAAAATAAATCTACGCAAAGTATCACAGATTATATTAAAGTTGATTAAATTATTCCCTTGATGTGAAGATAGGCTGTCACTGATTGTTCTTCCACAGGTTCCATGCCCTAATTTTTAATAACAAGTTTGTTTCAATCAGTTCACATGTGTTCCAATTCATTCTGATTTTCCATAAAGTTTCCTTGCACCTGCTGTGTATTATTTTCATTACACCAATTACCTATTAATTAATTTCTCAGGTATTGAAAAAGCATGATTTGAAAAGTGAAAGTTTGATACCTGACACCAAATTCACTTAACCTCAGTGTCTTCTTACAAGTTTAAACGTTGCGGGAGGAGAAAGAAAGAACTGAAGAAGCTTCTTGGATGAGAAGCAAAATGTCTTCTAAGAAAACCAAGAAACCCCAATTGCCTCTTCAAAAACCACCTTTGGGACAACCGTGACCTGGATGACTGAGAACCTCCATAGTTGACTTGTGGTAGATGTGAAAAAGAAATTGTGATGCAAGAAGCAAAAGTGTCTATTTTCATGACTTGAATAAATCTTGACAAATGACCATGGTCAGAGTTTGCTGCAGGTTCCCTGACGGGAGTCAGCTAGAGCTTTTTTGGGTAACCTTCCCAGTGAATACTTCCATCCCAACAAGTCTATGAAGACAATCTTACCCTCATGAATGCCTGATGGGTTCTGCATGTAAAATTGTTGTTGCTATAGATTCGGACACTTCCAGAGGTGGCTTCAGAGGTTCCATTAGAGGAAAAATAAAACCTCGCTGCAGTATCCGGCCTTCTATTAATATCCAGGCTTAGATTATAAAGCAATACTGGAAAGATTAAAAAAAAGAATAAAATAAGAGGAAGGATTAAAAAAATCTTTAAAAACATTTCCATATTCATTAAAGTGATGGTGAGCTACTACTTATATTAACATAAGCAAGGCAGCAAGTTCTAAGTGGTTTTACATTGTCAGGATTTTCTGTCCAATCTTTGGAACATCACTTTTTATTATTAAATCTTAAAAGAAAGAAAAAATCAGAATGTGTATTCAGAATCTGATCTGTGCTTGTGCGCGAGCATGTAAATAATGAGGACACGTTAATGCCTTTTAGTGTGACATAGTTCTCTGTCTTCATACAAATATAACACTGCTTAAAGAACACGTAGCTTTTCTCCAGAGCGTGTGCTAAGTTTGTAATTTACCAAGATACGATAATATGCCTAAAATACTATGTACTTAACCTTTTTATTCTGGTTTGAAAAGTGAATTATAGTACAAATGCCTATGCGTATGTTTTAGGGGAACATACCCTGCAAGATAATGAGCAGAACACTCTTTCTATTATAATAACCACTAAGGAGGCACATTGTGGGCTAGTCATGCCAGGATAAATTACTTTCAAATTATTAACATTGTGTATGTTTGTGAGTATGTGTGTGCATGTCCATGCCTTTGAGAGATGTCTAGAGAATTATATGCAGCATTCATGGCAATGTTTTTGTAAATGGCTTACAGTTTCCTTTTTCTAAGAGAGAACAACTGGCTAAAGACTACCTTGCCTGGGCAAGACCAGAATTCAGAACTTCCTGGTCTCTAACCTAATGCCTTTAACCAATACTCAACTTGTTCTCTAGGACCATTTTAGATTACATTAACTCTTCTATTTTTTTAACAAAAGATTTGATGCAGAATTTTACAGGGCTTCATTCCTAAACTTAGGACAAGCAAGTAATTTTCAAGAAAGAGATTGATATTGAAGGAACTGTTATTGCTCTGTTACTGACTTGAGTTTCTGCCGTTTTCTTAATTCCTTGTAATCACTGGATTTAATCCTTGCCAGACATTACCTTCTGCCAGTTGGGAACCTCTACCCTAAAGCAGTCTTGTAGAAGTGAACTCTTTAATTCATATTCTTTGATTCTCGGTCTTTGGACCTTCTTGCCATGTGAGCGCCTTCCCCCTAAATTTGCTGCCAGAGATGAATGACTACCAAGATTTTTGCTATGGAAAATTGCCCTTTTTTTGAGGGGGGGGATTAATTTTGGCAGCTTGGTGTGCCTTACTTTCTTGCTTTCTGACAAAAGATTACAGGAAATCTTGCTGCCAGTTTCGGAGGCACAATTTCTAGTGAATTTAGAGGTCATAGAACACCCATCTGTATTTTAAACTACTGATAAAATAGTAGATAACCACCAGCTTTGATTTATGGATCAGCTATAGTAATAAATTTGTCATAACCACCAGCATTTAAAAAAATATTCAGTTATGAAAGTGCTAAGCACATGGAGGCTTACCTATGTAACCTGGAATGGCTTGGCCAGTATAGTTAAAACAAAGCATTAAATTAACACACACAGCTGGTTGACCATTTCTCACACAGTCCAGTATGGTTCGGTTTACAGAGTTGGGGTGTTTCAAGGATGCTTCCACAATAATTACAGCCCTTGTCCTAAAAAGGGGAAATTTGTGATCACAAGATGTTCTATCAATATTAACAATGCTGTGGATTCCATTTTTTTAAAGACATACACAAGGATTTAGATTCTAACAGATCAAATGACATATTAATTAAATAGCATGCATGTCTAACTTATTATTTAAAAGCAGGCAAGATCAGAATTGTACCGAACTGAAAACAGAGATTGATTTTCTCTTTCTTTGCTTGTCATTCCTGTTCAAAGTGCCATTTGCCTTTCTGTGTGATAACATAAAGAGAATTTATAGAAAGGCAGAGATGGGGATGAAAGAATTAGGAATTGAGAAAGTTTGATGAAGAAATTTTGCTTTCAAATCATCCTCCGATTGTTAACGAACACCTAATGGCACCTAGTATGCAAGACGTGACTGTGAGATATATAAATTCTGAGGTTCCCATTGCTTGGAACGTAACTCCTAATGGTCCCATATATTAAAGATTTAAGTGATATAATAATACTATAGCTTAATAATTAAGTTCAGAGTTTAATAGAGCGTCTAGTGAAATCATAGATAGATAGATACATAGATAGAGTGATAGCTACCGTATTTTTCGGAGTATAATACGCACCTTCCCCCCCCCCCCAAAAGAGGCTGAAATTTTGGGTGTGTCTGAATGTATATTTTTCGAAGCTTTTTTTCCAGTCCTAACGAGGTGCTAACGATTTTCCCGCTTGCAGACGGAAGAAGGTTTTTTCCCAGCCCTAAGTCTTTGCAGGCTTTTTGTACTGCTACTCTCTCAGAAGAAGGTATTTTTAAGCCCTAACCAGGGGATAAAATAATGTGCTGAAACTGACCAGACTATGGCCACTAGCCAGATGAATACCTGCTGGGCAGATTTTTTCCCCCTATTTTCCTCCCCAAAAACTAAGGTGTGTCTTATACTCCAAAAAACGGTAGTTAGATAGATAACAAATTTTAGTTCAGTTGCCTCTAACTCTAAAATGTGTTCAACCTACCTCAGTAATACAGCAGAATCTGACAAAAAAGCACCAACTGCTACATCTGTAAAACAAACAAACAAACGAACAAATCACGAATACAGTTTGGGGATTGAGGCATTATAAATGTTCTCTTTGGCACTTCTCTTTTATTACACATTCATCTCTAGACTACAGCAAAGTGCTGTTTGCACATCATTAATTACAGGAATATGCTGATACATTAAGATATGTTTTATGATTAGAATGTCTGAAAAAGATTTATCAAAATATGGCTTCATTGTTTTAATTAATTTATTTACTTCTGCTCCAAATCCACAAGAAATCTGAAATGGAAGAAAGTATATTGTAGAGTCCTCTAAATGGAAGAGCATTTATTTATAGCAAAAAATTAAACTCCTGCTCAAAATCTAAAGATAGTAATTTACAATTCCCCCTGTTTCTGCAGCCTTCTTTCCAATAATATGTGCAGGGGAAAGGGGTCACTTGGACATAACCACCCCTGGCCTTCACATTTTGAAAAAGATTCTTCAGGTAGTTTGCCTCAGCGGCATCTGTGGGATCTTACTGAATTTGTCAGAATGAGAAAAGCAGTGTTGTGGCATCATGGCACAAATTCCACTTCTTTGGGGCCTCTGTACAATACAATATCCAATGTAGAAAAAGAGCAGGAATTGCATCATGATGCCATAGCACTGCTTTTATCAGTTTGACTCCCTCTCTTACACATCCTGCTGCTTCAAATTTCATATGCAATCAAGAACATATGGAAAAGTCAAGAAACCTTGAAGCATATCCTAGTTTCAATGGGCAAAGAAAAAGCCTTTTCCCTCCAGGGACGTGCGGATAAAGTTAGTGCATGCTTCCTAATTTCTTCTGGCACCATAGAACATACGGTCCCTCTGTCCTTCTGTTGGTTGCCTGAAGGGATCTGATGCATCACTTCGGGAAACACTCAGTTAAGGAGTTATAACAAAATATTCCCATCAAAAAAACACCTTCCACAATATTTGAGAGGAAGCATTGGAAGAGAATGATACACATTCCGGTTGTGGTATAAATATACCAAGTGTCCAGTCCACTTTCTTATTTCTCTTTGCTTTCCTAGGAAATATTTACTAGAATTGTTGAATGACTTATTCTGCCTGCAAATGTGATTGGATTACGAACTACCTCTAACAATGTACAGGAAAAGAAGGACGTTGTCATCATCATTATCATCTGTGCTGGCACAATACATCTAATCTTCACTTCACACTTCCTAAGAGTCTAAGTTAGATAGTAGTTAATATGAGTACTATAATAATGATTTCTTTATTTTCATTTCACTCTTCTTTTGAATCTTCTCTTTATAGCTTTTCAAGTAAAATCCTGCATGTAGAGGCTATTTCTTCAATGTGACAAATCAGCTTGTTTAAATATCAGTGAATATGCTTCTATTGCATGCTTCTATTCTCAACACAAGATGCCAGGAACATTGATGAGAACACTTTAGGGAGCATCTTCATGACTTCTTTTTGGCTTCTCAAGGATGATGCTCATAGATAGAAGCTTCTATAGTGCAGAATTCACAATGCAGTAAGTCATGAATAAAATTAAACAATGAAGTCTAGAGAAGGAGCAATAGTACAAACAAGTCTTGGTCAACAATACCTAAGATGTTTTTCATGATATAACCATCCTATTTATTAACATGGTATTCTTCTGGACCAGTGGACTCCACTGGACCCAACCAATGAAGATTGTAGATACCCTGTTACATTGGTTTTTCTCCTTTTTGGTTCCAGTCTGGGACACAAACAGCCAAGCTCTGCTGTGGAATGCAATAGGACTTGGTTCTCTCCCTTACACAATTTAACGTTTATATGATACCACTGGCGAAGTCAGCAGCCAGTCTGGGATGAAGAATACTGTGTATTGCTAGTCCAGGCTGTATGAGGATACTGTGGAAATCCTTGTCCAATGTCTTGAAGCTGTGTAGTCAACTGTGACCCTGTATGGTCAAAGTAAGTTCAAATTAAATCCCTGCAAGATGGAACCATGATCACGCTGGCTCTATCCCAATTTCAGTGTTCCCTGTAGACAGAGGTGCAATTCTCCCAAAGGAGTGCTTCATTGTTTAGGATTCTTCCTGGAGTTGCCTGCCAGAAAAGCTAGTGGAGGATTAGAGTTGGGAGGCTTTGCCCAACTTCAGTGGGTGCATTAATTGAAAGACTAGGTCTTTCAACTTTTTTGATCAGGAAGTTTTGACAACTGTGACTCATTCCCTTAGCTCCCCAAACGTAAAAACTGCAATGCACTCTACATGAGACTGCCTCTAAAGATTATTTGGAAACTACTACTCTTCCAAAGTGTGATAATCTGACTACCAACCTACTAAATTGCTTCTGATTCCAATTCAAAGTGCTGGTTATAAACTAAAAAGCTTTATGTGGCTTATCTTCTAGGTCCCTCTAGAATCATCTTGCCCACGATTTCTAGGGAAGAAATGGTGAACTAGCGACTGCTCCACTAAAAGTGGGGTTGACAATTTCAGTTGAATGACTAGTTGGCAAGTAGACCAGCAGACAAGGAGAGAACTTGAGATCGCTCACAAGTGCTCCTTACAGTTGCTCCTTACAATGACAAGTCAGGGCTCTCTGGTGAGTTTAGAGCTTTTGGAGACAGGGGAGTAGTCATCTTTGCTCAAATCATGGTTAGTGCCTTTTCAAAGGACACAGAATTTGCATACTTAACTATAAGACTGCTTCCCATGAGAATATGCTGCTTTTTTGAATTCTTAAAATGAAAGGATGGAACTTTTGAAAGCTGAACGTTGGAGAAACCAGAAGAAACTAAGATTACAATGAAAGGAGAATACTTAAATTTGATTTACTAATATAGAATGGAGCAAAATACTAATGTCACATGTAGGTATAGTGCATTTACATTTGTAAGTGTTTTGATTTTCTGACGCCACTACTAAAAACTTCTAATAAAATTACATGTCTGGTTCTATTTTTCCATTTTCTTTTTTCCAAGTTGTCAATTTCCAGTACATTTGTCTGAAATTTTTTTTAGCATAGCAATGCTACAATTCTAAAGCATTGGAAAGGTCTATTTAATTCAATAAGACTCAATGCTAAGTAGATGCATATGGGACGATGCGTATTAATTCACTTACATATAAACAGTCTGTCTTTAAATTGCTTTTTACAACTGGTGTGTTCTATGCCAGTTCTATTGTATTTTATAATTTGCTTCATAATGATTTTGATTTATTCATTTAGGTTTATGTCCCAGACAGGTGGGCAGGAAGTGAAAAAACATTGTCCAAGTGATTTAAAGCACGCAAAGTGCTTAACTCACCTGAATACCCATTGCTGTCTACATCGATTCTCCCAGATATGGATTGACCAAACATGCGTAAACGGTTGCTGATTTGATGTCCTTGAATTCTCTAAAAATTATTATTAAAACAAAAATCAAAAAAGCTGCAGTAGAGAAATAACATAAAATAAATCCATCCTTCATTGTGGGAGCTTTGTATCCAGTGCTAAGTAGAAATGATGACACTTTCAATATCCCAAACACCTTCTTAGGATTAGATAAATTCCTCTGAGAGCATCTTTAGATCGTCTATTAGGCCAAGACAAAATTGCCCATATTCTTAAAAGTTAAAGGGGGGGGGGGACACAGAAAAACTTGTACTGGTTTCATTCCATCTACATTTAAAGGAATAGCAATAACAATAGCAGTTAGACTTATATACCACTTTACAGTGCTTTATAGCCCTCTCTAAGCAGTTTAGAGGCAGCCGATTGCCTCCAATTTGGCTCCTCATTTTACCCACCTTGGAAGGATGGAAGGCCGAGTCAACCTTGAGCCTGGTGGGATCTGAACTGCCAAATTGCAGTCAGCCGGCAGTCAGCAGATGTAGAATTGCAGTACTGCACTCTAACCACTGCACTAATATGGCTCATAATGCATTCAGGGGTGGGTTACTACCGATGCGGGGCACCCTGCCACCCTGGTAGCAGCCCACAAATTGTGCAACGGATCCACTGCCGTTGTAACTGGGCCGTTGTGGATGCCATTTTTTTTGGCTTTCTGCGCATGTGCAGAAGCAAAATCTCGCGCGAGGACGCTCGCTCGCGTGAGATTTCAGTGGGTTTTTTGCTTTAGTGCATGTGCGGAAGCAAAGAAATCGCCAAAACCTCTCTCACGCGCGCATCCCCTCGCAAGAGGACACTCACTCGCACGAGATTTTGGCGATTTTTTTGCTTTCGCACATGCGCGGAAGCCAAAAAAGCCGAAATCTCATACGAGCAAGCGTCCCCTCGCAAGATTTTGCTTCTGCGCATGTACAGAAAGCAAAAATTGTATGAGGGAGCGTGGGCAGGCAAGGGTGCGCGCCCGCGCCCACCTGCAATGTCGGGCTGCGCACACATATCTCCGGTAGGGACAGGTAAGTGGAACCCGCCCCTGAATGCATTCATGATATAATTAATTATAATTACATTGATTACAGGTAACATCAATTACTTTGTCTTTTTTCTGTCACATTAAATATTACAATTTGGTAACAACTTTGGACAGGGTTGGGATATGTAAAACATTTGCAACATCTACAGTGGCTTTGGAACCTAGCATATACATTTCTGTTCTACAAATACTTCTGTGCTGCTACCTTAAATTATTATTACCATAAGCAGCTTGTTTCTACAATTGAGCTGGACCACTTGTGAACCGTTAAGTCTGATATTATGACTCACTTAGATTTGCCACTTAATACTAATAGAAAAAGGTTGATACAAAGTGGTCTTTTTTCCATTAATGATTGATAGAGGAAAGGGCTTTTAAGCAAGCGGCAAAATACAGTTAGCATGCATAAGGGTTTTGACCAAGAGTCAACACTGACAGTATCAAATAAATGGGACAATTTAGATCTTTATTAGGCATTCTATCCTTCCTCTGCCCCAACTTACTCCTACTTTAAGCCACGGTGGTGCAGTGGTTAGAGTGCGGTACTGCAGGCTACTTCTGCTGGCTGCCTGCAATTTGGCAGTTCAAATCTCACCAGCTCAAGGTTAACTCAGCCTTCCATCCTTCCGCGATAGGTAAAATGAGGACCCAAATTGTTGGGGGCGATTTGCTGACTCTGTAAATCTCTTAGAGAGGGTTGTAACAAAGCAACCTAAAGCAGTACATAAGTCCAATAGCTATTGCTATTGTTACTTTGCATGTGTAACACAGAATTTGTTACTGGGGAACGGTTGTATCAATGAATTCCTACCCTGCATGCTTTTGACTTCTATGTTCTGCTTAATATTTTAAAAAATGTGAATATGAGAAACTGATTCATACTAGCTTATCTAGTCCAAATTGGCAATTGTCTTCCAGGACTCCAGGCTGGAGATTTTCCAAACCTATCTGGAAATATTGGACAACTGAACAGGGGTCCTTGACAATTGAGCCTGCTTAAACAAACAGATAATTCTTTAACAGTGAGATATTAAAAATAGTAGTCACAAGGACAACTTAAAGAGACCTACTTGTGAAAAAGTTGTTGATATTCCATCTTCTCTGCCATTGTATATATAAACCGAGCCTTCTAAATCATTTTCTTGTGGAGCCCCAATGGCTATATCTGTTAAAAACCAATGGGAAATGAAATTAACCATGCATTAATTACAT
>JANHGD010002275.1:195964-208631 GCA_027560375.1 Imantodes cenchoa
GCCCAGAGTCCCCTGGGTGGCATATACATCCATTTAAATAAATAAATAAATAAATAAATAAATAAACAAACAAACAAACAAACAAACAAACAAACAAACAAACTGCTAACTTGTGTGCTGCATTTTCTGCAAAGTATGTACTTGTAGGGATTTATTTAGAGTAGGAAGAATGAGACAGAGGGAAATGAGGAACTGAAAATAACAAGTGACTGAGAGCTTTCATCCAGTGAGCCCTGTGCGTATGCGTGGGGGCAACGCAGCGGGGGTTGTGCGCGCATGCACAGAGGGAAGGGCTTTCAAGTAATATAGTATAAACAGTCATCACACTGCGTATTTCCAAACTTTTTATTACCCCTCTCACCAAAACCCCTTGCCATTCATCCTTACGATTTTTTTTTTCATACAAACTTGAATCTACCATACAAATTATAATTAGACCAACATCTAATTTTATTCCCTCAACCAAAGGGTGAGAGGAAAGGATGATTAAAAGAGTCTACGACTTTAGGAACTTACAAGATACAGTATGTTGATTGATGTATTTAGAAATACTGCCATATTATTCAAAGGATCATTGCTGATAGTATTATTGCTACTGTCTGGCCATTCTGTTGCTAGGTTTCAAAAGTCAATGACTTTTTCAGGTGCCAAGGAAATAAAACAATGAAAGGGCATATATTTGTTTGCCTCTGTTGGTTTTTTTAATCCAGTAAAATGTTATCCAAAACACCAAAGAGGCAATATTACACAGCTAAGCTTCCGAATCTCTGAGCAGAAGCTGTTGTGTTATCATCATCAATTTGGAAAAGATTAATTATCTGGATTTAGAATGGAGTAGCTTCTATGGAACTATCTCAACTCATTACATATAACCTTTCTGAACTGCCATATTACAGCTTCCACGGGTCTTCTAAGTCTGCCAGAATGCCAAATTAGATTTTTGAGATGAAAGACTGGAGCTAAGGAAGGAAGGATACGAATGCTTGCAAAAAGATTGACAATGTGTGATTCTTGCAGTCTCCAAAATGGCTGGCATTTATGAAGTGCCTGATAAATAAAGCCCCTTTCCCATCTCTGAAGGTTTGAACGATAGTGACAAAACTGCTTCTGGGAATCCAGTGCAGTTTTTAGACTGGGATCTGGCACTTACAGAATCTGAACAATAATTGTATGTTTGCCCTTATTACCATATGTGTGTATATATTATTATTAGGCTAACCTGGATGCTGTACAACTCTTGGGCCATTCCAAGCCTAATGATTAGCTGTATGTGTATTTGAATTGTATGTGTATTTGAATTATAATGAACTATTGGTTTGGCTTCCTTTGGAAAGAATATAATACAAATACAAAACTTATTTACCAGTAGTGGGTTCTAAAACCCGTTGCTACCGGTTCACGCGCAGAAGCATCCCGGGCGGGTGGACAGAGCCTCCCGCTGCTGCTACTGGTTTGTAGAACCGGGTGAAACCAGGAGCAACCCACCTCTGTTATTTACCCCTTTTTAATATATCTATTTCTGAAAAATGCAAGTTGAGCAGAGTTGATGGCCCACATCACGTCACTATGGGCAGGCAGTACAAGGCAGCTAAGTTGACTCCGTAACTTTAAGGATATCCCCATGTAATTTTATTGGCAGTGTTGGAAGTGGTTTTACACTGGTTTCCGTTGGGATTTACTTATTTCTTGCTCAGCCTAGTCCTTGGATTTCCTAGCTGTCTGGCATTCTAGCACTAATCAAATCCAATCCGCTTAGCTGTTTTTTTAGATCAGCTAAGCTTAAAATCTTAATTTTCAAACCACAGGGGCTGGGTTCGCTGAACAGCCTAAAGTAAAACCCAGCAAACCACATGTGGCTTGACGTGATCACCTTCCTGCTAACTTCAAGCTGATCAATAGCAAAATGCAAAACAGTCACTTATTCCCTGAGCTATGTCAGTCCTGAAATAACAGAACTCTTCATTCTCTCTCCCCAAAAAAGGGGGGAAAACCATAATTTGTTGGTCCTTTCTTAAGATTTTGTGTACACCCAGCTGGTCATTTTGCAAAATAAAATGTGATATATTGATAAAAGGGGGAAAGCGCTTGACTGTCAAATCATCCTTCTCCCTACCTATGAAGTCTTAGTCAAAAATATATATATAATGATAGCGGATAGCATGACACCATAATTTTGCAGCCAAGCGCTCCCTCCCCACCTCAAGATCTGCAAACATGGTTGCCATTTGCAAAATATAGCCGAGAAAGTAACACAATGTCTTGCTTGAGCTGGAAGGGAAGGTACCTGCTGCTTCTTTAACTGGGGAAAACCGAGCCAGGCAATTTGTTCCAGGGATTGTGAAACTAATTAGAAACTCCCTTGAATGATTATGATCAGGTTCACTAATAAGGTTTCCTTGAAATCTAGAATTTATGTAGCAGGAAGCAAGACGAAGCCAAACTTCCTGCAAAGCGGAAAATGGCTTGTCCCCGAGTTCTACAGAACTCCTGTACTGCAAATTGTAAAACACAAGTAATGAGTAGAAAATCAACTCTGATGTCCCCCCAAATTGATCGGGGGAGAAATGGTCCACCACTACTAGAGTGACAAAGATGCTACACGTGAAGGAGCCCTTATCTAAAGCAGATGAATCTGGTACCAGTTTTTACCAAGACCATGTATGGCACATTTTCTAATTTTGAAAAGCTTGTTTTCCATTAGCGACCTTTGACTCTCTCTGTCTATTGGTTCTTTGGCTTCTCAAGGCTGTCAACCACCATTTCAATCTGCTGAACTCTGCCTTTTGAAAAAGGAATTGACATTGGATCCAAAGGGATCTGGCCAACTGTTAGACATCTATGAGCATTGCTTGCTGGCAAGAAAGACACAGCATATGTTTATATAATTTAAATCAATTGCTACTAGAAATATGCCAAAAGCACGTAACAATAGTAGAAAAAAAATGCATTTTGTCCATAGTGCTCTGCCCCAGCTACGGACCAGAAAAAACATAGCACACATGCAGTTTGTTCAAACCTATATTTACTCAATTAATGACTACCAATAAACGTGCTTAGTAGTTGATAAACAGAAACACAAGTTAAAGCAGTCTTTTCTTGAAAAACCAGCTGCTAATTAAATGGCATTAACAGCTAGCAGAAGTCCATAAAGTCATAAATTGAGTCTAAGCAATTTGTCCTAGATATCTCAAGAAGCTTACAAGGGTTGGCAAAATGCCTAGAAGCAGTCTGCAGGAAGAAAGCCAAAACAGATAAGCTGAGCAGATGTTTTCAGAACACAGAGGCACATGAACGAACAAACGTTGTTTGCTGCAGAGTTTTTGCTGTTGTCGTCATCCCTTAAGTAGGCTAGAGGAGTGGCCAATTAGCCCCATGCCTTACTCCCGAGGAGACCTCCTCCTGAGGAACTATTCCTGCCTTTTGGCAGCTCTGTGTGCCCGTGCATTTAGAAGAGGAGCCTCTTCTTCCTCATCACTGATGTGAGGTGCTGGACGTTCCGGAGGCCCTAGCTGAACCTCTGCCTCTGGCACTGAGTCCTCGCCAGCCTCCTCACTGTCCGACTTGGGTACCAGCTGCACAGGCTGCTGGTGCATCACCACATTGGCTTCTCAGACAGGATCCGCTACCAGCTGCATGGGCTGCTGGTGCATCACCACATTGGCTTCTCGGGCGGGATCTGCTACCAGCTGCACGGGCTGCTGGCGGGCCACAACACATAGGTTCTCTCTCTTTGTACCTAATACATCTCAAAACATACCTCATAACATATAAAAAGGTACAATTTATGCCCCTGCAGTCCTTTGCTATTCATGAAATAAGTGGAAAGGTTGATTTGTCCATTTGTTTTGTAATAGCAAAACTCTCAAGCCAACAGATCAAACTCTACCCAAAGGGGCAACATCACTGCCACCCAAAATGAACATGTTTTAAGGTTGCTGCGAGTTTCACTGAGTTAGAATAGCGGGTGCCTTCCCTGCCCCCTCCCCAACCATCCTTTCCAAGCCCAAACGGCCTTGCAAAGTAGGAGTGATGGGAGTTGTAGTCCAATATCATTTGGCAGGAACCAAGTTGCAAGAGACAGAGAGAGACTAACTTCACTGCAATCCATCTTCACTGGAATTCTGGTGCTAGGTGGACAGTTAAGAACAATCTTCACAGGCTATTTTTTTTTAAAAAAGTGACTATAGGCTTCCAGGAATTGGGTGTATTAAAGGTTTATTCCCCATACGTCTAAATGATGTGCAGAAAAAAACTGTACATGGTGAGCCGCTGCAGAACTCTTTTTGCCTAAGATGACTCACATTAATCTTATCAGCCTGCTCTTCTGTCTCTTTCCTCTTAGGGGATGCTCAGGAATTGGCTCCCCCACCCCATGCTGAAAATGTAAAAAGAAGGGGGTAGTTTCATTGAAGCAGAAAATATCAAGGAATGAAAAGTGATGGTGCTTTGCATTATCTACTCCTCTTGTTGAGATGCATAGCAATGCTCCTTACTCAAGCATTCCCTTTAGATAAGCTCCTATCTCCTATTTCATTAACAGCCAGCAGAGAGATCAAATTCACCAAGTCAGAAGGATATGTAGGATAGGGAAGAAGCAAATAATCCACCCTTTACTCTAAGGTCATGATCAGGGTCTGGTTTGTCAGTCTTGTCAGAGATATGGTTAATATCAGCAATTAATTCTCCTTCCTCTGAGGCAACAGCCATGCTTTTGGAGAACTTGCCATAGAGGCTGAGGGCTCTGGAATGATCTTTTCACAGGCCTTTTAGAGGAGATTCTACAGTGTTTCTGCTACTCACCTGGTGATTTTAATAAGGAGGATTGGATATTCTTTTATTTTTGAAGGCTGGTCTATGCTGATGATGTGTTTGCTGATTCTAATGTATGATAATTTGGGGACAATGGCATCAGGGGCGGGTTCCACTTAACTTTTCCTACCGGAGCTATGTGTGCGTAGCCCAACGTTGCGGGTGAGCAGGAGCGCGTCCCCTCGTGCACACGCGCCCCCTTGTGCATTTTTTATTTTTTGCTTTCTGAGCATGCGCAGAAGCAAAATCTCATGAGAGGACGCTTGCGTGCACGAGTTTTCAATGATTTCTTTGCTTCCACATATGCGCGGAAGCAATAAAAAGCCGAAATCTCGCATGAGCGAGCGTCCTCTCGCAAGATTTTGCTTCTGCGCATGCGCAGAAAGCGAAAAATAAAAAAAGATGGCACCGGCGATGGCCCGGTTGCAACGGCACCAGAGCCGTTGCACAATTTGTGGGCCACTACCGGGGCGGCAAATTGCTCCTCACTGGTAGCAACCCACCCTGAATGGCATGTAGTTTTGAGTAAAGTATTTGACCTAGCTTTTTGACCAATAAGCAAATACTGGAGCACATAACACCAGACACATCACTGGAAGGGAAAAGCACAAAACTGCACTTCACTTATTTTTCCATGGGAGTTCACTGGAGAAAGCAATTATGTTGGGAAGAGTTAGTGATAAAAGGAAACCAGGCCACCAACGTATACAATACCTGAACACCATGAAAGCTTACACCAAGCAGAGAATAGATAAACTCAAAGGAGCAGTGCAAGATTGGAAGAGGACCTATAGAGTCACCAAAAGTTGAATATCACCACGACCACCACCATCATCACAACCAAAATTCATGTTCCCTAATGCTTCTGGGTTAGTGCTTTCCTGAAAAATTATGCGGAACGGGCAAGCTGGACCAATGCTATCTCAGTCAAATAAATCCACTTATAGGGGATTAAACTCTGGAGATAAGTGTTTGCACAAAGTTGTAACTAATTCATGGTTTGCTTATCCAGGATTTGTACAACACACTGAAAAGTGAGCACAAACAAGCCAACCATATTTTAATGTAATGAATAGAGCAAGTCTAACTTGTATGTAAGTGCCAGTTAGGGTGTTGAAAGATTCACCAATGTTGCATTTCAGTCTGATAAATTCAGTGTCGGCTCCATCATTATATAGAGTAATTCCCAAAGGATATAGCCAAGACAAATGTGTACCCTATTTCATGGAATCATTTTAGAATTCCTGAGGTGGTGGTGGGGAAGTTCTTCAAAGTATTCCATGAGTTTGTATAATCCTTTTTTTTTAAAAAATCAAGCTCTGGAGAGTTTATATCACATTGATTTCTGCTATTATTCATTAGATTAATTACAGCATTAAAATGATAGCTGTTATTCAGAAGAAAAGTATTTGTCTATATGTGATCTTATTTTTAATTTAATTTTAAATTCCTTAGACTAGGAATTTGATGTCGTAATTATTTGCCCACGTTTATCAACAGTAATAGATTCAGAGGACATCTCAGTCAGTTCAGACCGTATACAGGTAGCCTTTTATTTTAATTAATTAATTACTTAATTTTAAAATCTGAGTTTTCCCAGGGCAACTTCCAACAACTGTGAAATATCTACTTTGTAAGGTGAGTATTTTTTGTTCATAACTGAAGATTCAGGGGAGCCAACAGATTTATCAACAACTCATTCTGTAAGTTAATTGCTATAACTAAACTTCCTTGTTTTTATTACAGGTATTGTTCATCTTTATTCAAAGGTGCTTTTTCAAGAGACAATTGGACTTTCTGGTTTTTCTTTGAAGACCCTTCGCTTCTCATCCAAGAAGCTTCTTCATTTTTATTCAGTTTCCTTTAACAATGTACTTTTGCTAGCTCCCTATGTAAGCTTCTGTTTAAAACGTCTGACGGATTGGTTTGCATGCCGCCTCAGTTACAGAATATACCGACGAATCATGGTGGCACAGTGATTAGAATGCAGTATTACAGGCTGAATCTGCCGACTGCCAAAAGTTTAATCTTGATCAGCTCAGGGTTGACTCAGCCTTCCATCCTTCTGATGGAAGGATGGAAGTAAAATGAGGGCCCAGATTGCTGGGGGCAGTATGCTGACTTGTAAAACCACTTAGAGAGGGCTGTAAAGCACTGTGAAGCAGTATATAAGTCTAAGTGCTATTGATATTCTAGCTGTACATGCAAAGTCAGGGTGAGTGGGAAAGATTGTTGCAAGTTCAAAGTAAAAAAGTCAATTCAGATGATTTTTTAAGAATGATTTGAATGTAATGTGTTCTGATGGAACATGTTGAAAAACATTGTGTAGTTTTCGACACCAAAAGAAACTTTAAACAAGTCAGAATGAGAGGTGACAATGAAACATTAGAATACCGAGTTAAGAAAGTAGACACTGTGATTCAGAACATAATATCTGACCTAGGAGTATGACCTTTCCAGAGCAACATCTGAGTAAGAAATAATACAAGAATCTTAAGTTTCACTCTGAATTTCACAGCAAGGGTTTCAGTGAGCTACATTTTAAACAGTTTCACTTCTTGTTTCTTTAACAACTATTTGACTTATTTGCTAATGGTAACTTTCTCATATGTTTCTTCCCATGCTAGGGAGGTGGAACAATTTTAGAGCTGAAGAAAAATAAAATCCATTGAAAATTGAAGATTAGTACAGGATGGCGGTGTGAAAAAAAGTAAACACAATTCAGACAAATCCTTTAGGGCTTTGCTATCTAGTTAGATACTAAATGATGGATCCATAAGGATGGCGTAACACTGCAAGATACTGCACAGGTTCAATTACTTTAGGACACCAATTGCAGGTTTTTTTTTGATGGCCTTTGGTTACTAAGCCATCTGATTTCTTTTGCGTGATGATAGTTACCAAGTACACGATTTGAATTTGGGAAAAGAGTCTCCTTTTTGTATTTGTTAAGTCAGCTATATCCAATTTTGTAAAGAAATATACAAACATTTTGGACCATTTATAATTCATCTCTGCAAAACAGTAGCAGAATCTTTATTGGCAGATTTCTGCAGATCAGCCTGCTGATTGAGACTAATAGTTTTGTTCTTATTCATCTGACAATCCAACATGTACCCAACTTGAATTTCTGCTGTTAGAAAAGAGAAGAAATGCTTGCGTGTTTTAATGCCTCGGGTGGTAACATCTTGACCAGTCCGGTGAACACATATTGTCCTGTTTCACCAGCAGTGAAATCTACTTACTTTCCCTAACAGTTCGGAAGCACACGTTTTTCCATCCTCTGTGCATGCGCAGAAGGCTTTGCGCATACGCAGAGGGTTAAAAAGAGGAAAATGGCAATGTTCAGATGAGTGGGTGGAGCCTCACGCTGCCGTCACTACCGGTTCTCTGAACCACTGGAGCCCATCACTACCAGTTTGCCGAACCGGTAGCATTTCACCCCTGTGTTTCACCCAGTAAAATATGCTGATCTGACATGGATCCAAGCATTTCTTGATGTATTCCATAGGATGAATGGGTCAGCTACTTGAAAAGTAGTTGAGAAGATTATGTAACTCCACCTGTTGGTCACACTGGAAATTCATGGCAAAACTTCAACAATGTCCGTAAGCAACAAGATTAAATAAAAGCACACTGCAGAATAATGAATTCAGCACCTTACATTTTGCTCCAAATAGCATCTACCATCATGTTAGGTTTGAAGAATTATAGGGTTAAAAGAAAGAAAAATTAAATTATGCAGCCACTCTTTTCAGCAATTTGGAATTTCTCCCCATGGTAAATGCATTAGGACATTGTCCACAATAGTTTTCAATATGCCAAATTGATGACTATCTGGAGTCTTTCCTGGGATGCTGGTTGACATGCCGGCTAGGAACTCTGCCAGGAGGATTTTCCAAATGTTCATTTCCTTAATTTAGCTTTTTCATCTTGCAGTTATACCCATCTGCCTACTTTATATTATTTTTCTTCTTCATAGTGACATTGATATCCTTTGATCACCTTTATCCAAGGTTTGAATGCTAGCAAACATTCTGTTTGTCTCGAGTGAGCATTGAAATGATTAATGTATGCATGATAATATTGTAACAGCACAGGCAGCCTGTAAACATGAAATTGTCCACAATAGAACTAATTTTATAGTGGTTCATATAAATCTGTGTGAGGTTTCTTTTTAGCAAGGTTGTGATTGGCAATACAGGTTGAGTGAAAGAAAATTTAAAGGTCCCGCTATGATTTCATTAAGTGTACACAAACTCTCTGTTTACACAACACACAACACAATGGTTTTATCTAATACATTGTTTGAAACTAGCCCATAGTTTTCTAGTTTAACGAAGGGGTGAAATCCAGCAGGTTCTGACAGGTTCTGGAGAACTGGTAGTAGAAATTTTGACTAGTTCGGAGAACCGGTAGCGGAAATTTTGAGTAGTTTGGAGAACTGGCAAAATACTACCTCTGGCTGGCCCCAGAGTGGGGTGGGAATGGGGATTTTGCAATATCCTTCCCCTGCCACGTCCACAAAGCCACACCACGCCCACAGAACCAGTAGTAAAAAAAATGGATTTCACCACTGGTTCAATGTACCATGTGAACTCAGAAAATTGGTCTGAGTAAATCATGATCAGATAACCAGACAAAAATATGTCAGGTTTACATAACCATAGTAGGGCCCAAATCTATTCAACAAATATCTCCCAAATTGGGTCTCTGACATGTGTGTAGATAAATAGAGAGGGAATATAGCTTAGGACAGTACATTCTTCTTCACATGGAGTAGTTCTGTCCCTGTCTTTGCACTTTCAAATCAGACTTACTTTAAATCAATAGTTGACAACCGTGTCTCCCCAGGATCTCATCTGGAGTTTCTAACACCTTGAGGTTATGTCCCTAATATTTAGTAGCAAAATGGCTGATTTTCCAAGACCAAGCATTGAAAGAAGTCTATGGGGAGATACATTACCATCCTTTTCAATTATCTGATAGGTAAACAGCATAAGGAACTTGCTAGGGCAAGACAAGACACAATGGATGGAAACTAATCAAGGAGAGAAGCAATCTGGAATTAAGGAGAAAATTCCTAACAATAAGAACAATTAATCAGTGGAACAATTTCATTCAGAAGTTGAAGGTGCTTCATCACTGGAGGTTTTTAAGAAAAGACCAGACAGCAACCTGTATGAAATCGTATAGGATCTCCTACTTGAGCAGGGAGCTGGACTAAAAGACCTCCAAGGTCCTTTCTTGCTATATTCTGATTGACCCTGGGTTATACATGGGGGAAATATTTCTTATATATTTCTGTTTAAAAAGGCGATGCAGCAAAACATTGTCCACATTTCCAATTCCCCCACATGACAAGGAAGTGCCACACTTCTTTTGGTATGTTAGAGAAGCTTACCTCCATGAGAGTAGAGGGAAGATATTATAGTGAGAAAAAAAATAAAAATTATTCTGGTGTTTCAGGGGACAGTACTGTAGAGATAAAGTGTAGGAGTAACATTTTTGGGGTTCACTGCATTAATATATGATTAAATCTTGATAAGATCATTCTGCAGGGCTGTATTTCTGGCATGTTGCTTCAAAGATGCTTTGGCCTGATTAAATTCCATTGAAATCAATATATTAGGGAAGAGTCCACAATGGCATAAAGTGGCACTAAGCAATTTTACTCAAAAGTCCGGAATTTGTATTGAAGAGTAAAAGAAGCCAGACAATCTTGGTTAAAAATTAGTTTGTATGCTATTTGACAATAATTGTTAATATAGACATACGGATCATATTTGTCTAATCGTATGATGAATTGACATGTCTTATTAATTTCCTCTTACTGAGGAAAAAATTGAAGATAGTATCATCATCATCATCATCATCTAACTTGGACACAGCTATAGTGAATTAGACATCATTATATATCATAAATTGTAAAAAAGAGAATGGATAAAACATGAATGAACTTTTCCTTCTGAAAAATCTGCTTTTTGAAAATATTTCATTTTTGAGCAATATCCTTGAGCAATCAAGGATGTTCTACAAATAAAAATCAGTATAATGTCACAGAGGACAGTATGACCCAAAAGAGATTTTTCTGGCTCTGCTATCTCTGATACTATGAAGTCTTCTATTTATGTATAGTAAAGCTGAGAAATTTAAAAAGGCAGACATTTCATAGTAGCTATTGTTGCAAACGTTGTTCCCAAAAGACATGCTTTGCCAAAGCATGTCCTTTGAGTATCTGCAGCTTTCCTTACCTTCTGATTCTGAAGAAGTTTTAAAATATGTTAAATGTGATATAAGCATAACATACTTATGCATTATAAAAAATGACTTTGTTAGACCAACATAGATTGTATAGGATGCCAATTTCCCACATTACAAATTGTCCAGCAAAAGAAATTGGCAATTAATTATTACTAATACCTTATTATTCTTATTCTCATGCTTATGCTTATTCTGGCATATGGCACATGTTAGCCAGGGATCACCGAGGTGGCTGGCTGCCTCTGTGAAAGGATGTTTTTCGGGCAGTATTATCTTTTACCAGTAGGACTCTTGAATGCTGGTAGGCAATCAGGGGAGGCTCTTTTCTTTTCCCTACATGGTTTATTTGCTCACCGGAATCGAGTCACCGACCTCAGCAGTGTGAAGGCCCAGCCTCTTACCACGTGAGCCACCACAGCCCCAACTTCTTGCTAATAAGATATGTTCCTGCACTGGACACCCATAAGTAATAGCAATAGCATTTAGGCTTATATACTGCCCTATTGTGCTTTACAGCACTCTCTGGGCAGTTTACAATGTCAATTTCATTTGCATATTGCCCCCAACAATCTGTATCCTCATTTTACTGACCTCAGAAGGATTGAAGGCTGAGTCAAACTTGAGTCCTGTCACGATCCTACTCCAGGCTGTAGTAATGGAGCTCACTAATCTTAGCATGACAAATAGAAAGTAGCAACTGAAATGACTGACATCAAAGTCTACTGGGGGCATTCAGCTTCCTGACTTCCTGTGAACAATTGCTACTAATTATGTTCCAAAGCAGCAGCTGCAAAAACTCATTTTCAGAACTGTAGTGCAGAAAATATGTGCATGTATCGCAGCTAAAGCAAACATCTATTTTCTCTCTTAAAAGATCAGCTCATATGCCAGTTAGGTTCTGCGAGTAAATCTGGCTTTTTAATCAACAAATATGTAAAATACTAAAAATTGTAGCATGAAAAGCAAAGAAGAGCAGAATCACAGTGAAAATATATTTCAATCATTAATTACTGTCATATTCTGTCATCTTGCAGAGATAGGTTTAAAAAAAAACCATATGAAATTGGAGTGTGCATCAGATGGAGGCAAAACCCAAACACATTTGGGCTGGATTGACAGGTGCCTGAATCAATGCAGGCCTTCTCTAAAGTAACTTGAATCTAAAGTTTTATTTTGCAGTTTGGTACTCAAGAGCACAGACAATGTTTTGCTTTTTAAAAGAGTGTTTCATATTTCCTTAACATCACTCTCTAAGGGAAAATTGCAAATACAGAAAGAGTATGGTGGTTCAGTTATCAATGAGGTGGACACGCATGAAGCAGAAAGACATTGAGGAAAATATAGTTTGTTATATGTGAAAAAATTTTAAAAAATCAGCAGAAAAACTACAGAAGTGCCTTTTTTCTGGCAATGTGTCATGGCTTTTGATGACAATATACTTTAAATATAGACATGGGTCTAGTCTTAAGGTCCTAAGGTCGTTACGCACGGTCACTCACGCCCTCGTCATTTCCAGTTTGGACTACTGTAATGCTCTCTACATGGGGCTCCCCTTGAGGTGCACCCGGAGGCTCCAACTGGCTCAGAGTGCGGC
>JANHGD010002276.1:14307-25809 GCA_027560375.1 Imantodes cenchoa
CTAGCCAGATGAATACCTGGTAGGTAGATTTTTCCCCCTATTTTCCTCCCCAAAAACTAAGGTGTGTCTTATACTCCGGTGCGTCTTATACTCCGAAAAATACGGAGTATGTATCTTTAGTTTGCTCTTCAACTGGGCAACTTGTCTAGCGACAGGATGCTACTCTAAAAATAAGTCTCTCATTTTGCACTCTTCTTTACAAATGACAGCTCAGTACATGCCTCTGCAATCTTTGTAATATGACACTCCCAACTGCAGGAGCTCAACAAGCCAAGCAGGCCCAGGAGACATCTTCTTCACACCCTTGCTCAGACAATCCAAATAGGAGTCAAAGAGATCCTGCCTAAGCAATCCCCACGGTTTCCTAAACAAATTTCATTGCTTTTAGTGATCGTGGTAATAAACAGTCAAATATTTTGCTTCCTTTATTTGAATTATTTTTGTCTGACACACAAAATATCAGAATGGGGTTTTCTTCCACAAAGTTCAACAAAAACAGACCATAATGTAATTTATCAGTTTAGAATTAAAAAAGAAAAAGACAGCTATCCTCATTTGTGAAGAAAGATGAGTAAGTTGTCCAAGGATTAAAGACTATAAAGCT
The DNA here is from genome assembly GCA_027560375.1 of Imantodes cenchoa. Classification (NCBI taxonomy): domain Eukaryota; kingdom Metazoa; phylum Chordata; class Lepidosauria; order Squamata; family Dipsadidae; genus Imantodes; species Imantodes cenchoa. The sequence continues at coordinate 14,912 of JANHGD010002276.1, forward strand.
ACACCAGTTACCAAGTTACATTACCAAGTAATGTAAATGTAACACTTAGAAATACAGGCCTGTATGTGCTACTTAACTATAGTATGGCTTACTTTTTAAATGAATGTAGATACTTTACAGGTGGAGGCAGCCAATTCTGAATTTTCAATAAACCATGAGAAGACAAACCATGTCTTAGTATTACAAACTGAGTCACAGCTGGAAGACTGCAAAGCTACCATACAATGCATACTTACCTGAAAGTAAATCCTTCTGGTTATAATGAAGCTTACTGTAAAGTAAACATGTGTAGGCTTGTACCATCAGCATCACTACTGCAATCTATTAAAAACTGTTAGGAAGCATTTGGTATAATAGCTGTTTCATGTCACACCAGTGGTAACAGAACAGAAGCTGAGAAAGCATGACTGCTAATGTCAAGCAAGGAGGAAAAACCATAGAGAATCCAAATGCCTCAGTTTCTTTTTTAATTGTTCAACAGCGTGATCATCTGGAATTTACATTTCGCAAGACAATAGAAAAATGGTAAAATACTCCAAATTAATAGAGGGAAAACTAACCAAAGACTAGTGAAGGGATCAGATTAGATAAGCTCAATCACACAAAACTTTCAAAGTCAACATGAAGAGTTGCAGCTGATATAAAATATTTGCATTAACGTTTTAAGCATTTTTTCAGAATGCAGCCATGTGGCTGTAAACCATGATTCATAGGTGACCTTGTGATGAAGCCCTCGGTAGGTAGGTAGGTAGGTAGGTAGATAGGTAGGTAGATAGGTAGGTAGGTAGGCAGGCAGGCAGGCAGGCAGGCAGGCAGGCAGGCAGGCAGGCAGGCAGACAGACAGACAGATAACACTTCATCTTATGCAGGCTCCTGTGGCATTACTTTCAATTATTGTCAATAGTTAGAGCACTAAAAATAAAAATAACTAAACATTAAGATAATCTCCGGTTTTTGAAAAACAAGGAACTAAACTGTGTTCTCTACTGATTCAGAAAATATAATAACAAAGGTGACATAAGCCAGTACAAACCTCTATCTTTCATAGGTTTAGATCCAGGAATTTGCTTGCTTCCTCATTGTCTCTTATCTTTATAGGATGTGGAACAGAGGCGGGTTCCTCGCACCGGCATACCGGTGTGATGTACCCGCATCCTCATGTTGCACGGGCGCACGCACGCGCTCCCTCATGCAATTTTGCTTCCTGCGCATGCACAGAAGCAAAATGTTGCGAGAGGACGCTCGCGTGCGCGAGATTTCAATGATTTTTTGGCTTCCGCGCATGCGCAGGAAGCAAAAAACCAGCATTAATTCAAAGAAAAAGATGGCGCCGGCCGACGGACCAGCGAAGACGTTACTGGAGCCATTGTGCAATCGGCGGGCCGCTACTGGGACGGCAGAGTGGCCCGCACCAGTAGGAACCCACCCCTGACATGGAAGTTAAAGACACACATGGCTCGGCTTTCTCAAATTTACTTTTACCTGCATAGCCCTGAAACTAGAACAAGTACTGCCATATGTCTTGCTTTGTTAAGATGCATCTTAGAAATTTAAAACAGCTTTTTCACACAAATCACGATGAGAGAGATTGTCAACAACTTTAATTAGCACATATCATTTTCTTCCTCTAAACCTGGAAGAATTAGTATATAGTTCACAATCCGTGCATATGTATTCATGAATATAAGTGTATAATTATCATGTTTCCCTGAAAATAAGACCCTGTCTTGTATTTTTTTTGAACCCTGAAATAAGTGCTTGGCCTTATATTGCCAAGCACTCAAATGCCCAATTGGGATTATTATCAGGGGATGTCTTATTTTGGGGGAAACAGGGTATCTATATTCAGCCATATACACACAGCCAATGTAATATGGTGGCTCCAACATTGGGTTTCTGGAGGAATAACTGCTAGTTAGTCATCTAAGTCAGGAACTCATAACTTGTAGACCACAAAATTTAGATGAGAAATTAATTTTATTTTCACTAACTTGTAATGGAAATTTAACTTTAATCATAGATTCAATTATTAGAAAGAAGCCATACACTACTATATTATATATTTGTTATTTTGCGATCTATTGATAACTGTACATAAGCATAGCTGGCTTCTTTTCTGCGAAGAACTTTAAGGGTTTCATCATAAGGGTCCAGTGAACGAAAAGGGGAAGAACTCTGATCTAAATCATTATTTCCGGTTTAATTTACTGAAGAGGTAAAGTTATGGAACTTTTTGTGAAAATATGGAATAAAATATAACTAACAATAGCCAAATGCACGTGTATATATATTTAGCACACAAAAATGGGTTATAAATGAGACGAAACAGATGTTCACCAATCCAAAATTCACAACCCTCTTTATAAGCTTTATAATTGATAGAGAAAAGCCAAAAAATGCTGCCAATATTACCAAAAACAGGGCACAGGAAGCAGAGCTGTGGATAGGGAGTATCCTAAATTCACTGAACAGCTAGAAGAGCTATTGTTTTTTCTCATGTCGTCCAGCATACATTCAGTCACTAAACCAGTCCCCATTTCCACTTAAAATTGTCATATTGCTCTCATTCTGACTTGGCTTAATTTATTATCATTTCTGTAACGTCAATCTCTTTTGCTAGTTGTTTATGACTGCAACATGGTGTGATTAAAAAATAATACTGACAGAGCAATGAGCAACTGGAAAAGATGAATACACTGGAACATTTCGAGTCTCCAAAATCTCCAATTCACTTGACAACATTTCATCAACAAATACATAATCTGAAATGTGTTTTCCTCCCCTAAAATCGAGATACTAAGTTTAGGACAAAATTTTGGATTGCAGACTGTGTTAAATCCTAATTTGAATAAATCCCAAATTAGGCAGGTTGACAAAACATACTAATTCATAAACCATAGCTTGAAAACCATAACAACAAGAGATTAGTGGCTTGGGCTCCACATTAATTCCAAAACTATGTCAATAGTACAATGTGTGAACACAACCACTAAATATTTTAAATATCTGATATTCTCCTTACATGACAGAGATGAATTAACTATTATATACTTAGATAAGCAGACATGCTTTTCCTTGGCAAAAGATTTTTGATAACTGAAGAGAACAGCAAATATTCAACTAGTACAGATTTCCCAGCATGTAGATTCGGTGATAGGGAAAGGCATCATCTGTTGAATTTTTGCCTGCCCTATGTTTGTTAAAAGCACAATGCTTTTAAGTACACTTACAACCCTATAGGTACCCTATTGAGATTGCTTCAATTCCCTTCAGCATTGAAGAGCTGCTGGTTATGTTTTGCAATGAAAGTCAAGCATCATGTAACATTTGTTAACAGGAAGAGAACATCTGAACTGGTATTCCAATTGATAAGGCCAAGGACTGGGTGACTATTGTAAGTGGCTAAAGAACTGAAACGCTTAGGCACTCAGAAACATGGAGCTGGCAGCTGCATAAAGTACAGATCTTAAATAACTAACTGCTAAAGTTTCAGCCATTAAACAGTTTCCACTCTCAGGGAGGGGAAAAAACCTTTTCAGCCATAACTGCCAGTTTATTTTTGCAACATGCTATTTATCTAATGATAATAAATAGGAAACGCCATGTTAACGTTAATGCAAGGGTTAGGCAGTCTGAATCCACCTGAGAAAATGTTTGGCTGCCAAGCCTTTGCTGACATAAGGACTTGGTCTTTATAATTATCTGCACAGAAGAAAGTCAGTAAGAAAAGCAGGCAATAGCTTGGAAAACAATCAGCAAAAACAAGGCCTGCTAAAGTTTAAAGAGTGATGTATTAGTGGCCTCCTAAGAGACCTTTTGACAGAACGTAAACTAGCAGTGATACCTATCTCATTGCACCAATCACAAAAGGCCCAGAAATCGAGATAACTCAACTACTAATCTGGGATGATGAGACGAAATAGACACAGTGAGAAAAAAAGAAGAAATTCAAAAGAAATTTTGAACGAAGAGCAACAGGGCAATAAATGACCAAAACTAAAAGAAGATTGATAATGTCACAAGAAATCGTAATGTGTCCTGGAGAATTATGGCAAACTGTGTGCCAAATGGAGCAATTTGAGGAACATAGAGAAATAAGTGAAGTGTACTGTCATGCCTAGGAGGCTGAAATTTATGGGCAGCCTGACATCAGGGAAAGCATGTGCTGGTTATTATAAATCATTGCCTCTATGCCAACAAAGAATTATAAATTTCACAGTAAACACAGACATGCTTAGGGTGGCACTCTGAACAACAAGAAGTCAGTGGAGTCCACCGATGAAGCTTTGCTTTATAACCAAGGTTTGATATCTTGCATCACATAGAAAACATACATGTCTCTATCACCTTCCAGGAAGTCACAAGCATGTAATAATGTGTGCCGGTGTCGGCTGGCGGCTGGCGGCCCCCAGGGGGAGAGCCTTCTCTGTGGGGGCAGCAACATTATGGAATGACCTCCCTCCAGAACTCCGACGTCTCCCCGATCTGACAACTTTCCGCCGGGAATTGAAAACATGGCTATTCCGCCAAGCAGGCCTAGCAGATTAGTAAATTTTAGAATAAGGGAAATGATTTTAGATAGGGGTAGTTTTAGCAGCCATAATATTTATTTAATCTATTTTTAAAATGTTATTTATTATATTTATTGTCTTATTATGTTTTTACCCTGTGAACCGCCCTGAGTCCTTCGGGAGTAGGACGGTATATAAATAAAATAAAATAAAATAAAATCATGGGGCAACGGATCCCAGGAAGAATAGGATCCCAGAAAAAGAGGCAACTGATTTAAATTGCAGATAGGGTCATGATATGCATAGAACTTCTACTTTTGTACTTTAATACACTCAGAAGTACACGCTCTAAAATCAAATTTAAAGTTTATAGAGGTATAATGACCATATTGCATCATACCTTATACTTACTATAATGGCAGTGAATCATCTTCTGCTGATTGATATTGGTTGACTCACAGCGCAGTATATCATTTATCTGTTGGCAATGGCCAATCAAATTAAGCTATTAAATATGACTGACAGTCGTTTGGATAGCAGGTTTCACGGTGATGCTGAAATAAGCATTTTAGGATTGACTAGAATCTTCTCATTATGGATCAATGTTTGGTTAGTATTATTATGTGGCAGTTATAAACATTTTAAACTGTGGGGCAATTGTGGTATACAAAAGCAATGTATTTGCTATTATTATCAGGGGAGGTTGAGCTGGTAAAGAAATCCTTCCCATAATTAGATTAAGGTATTTTATATTCAATTTTACATTATATTAAGCTAGCCCATAAAGAAATTAGTATTTCCTATAGTTTTAAGAAACACATTTGCCTTAATTTTCAGATTCTTCAATAGTGAAACACGAAAAATACTTATGATATGATTGGGCTATAAATATCTGAATAAAGAGTTGAAGGTGGCTGCTGCAGAACATTTTATTTAATGCTGTCTACTGGTCCATTTAGATTTTTAAAAGTCCAGTTATAGGATCTGTAATGCATGAAATAGGATTTCCAACTAATATTAAAAAGATTTTACTTTGCTTCTATGACTGAGTAAATACTTAAGGATATATTCTGTTCCGCCATGAAGATTTAGAAAATCCCTAATTCTTATACTGAAAACAAAATTTGGTTTCTTTTGTAAGCATTTAGCAGAAAAATTAAATGCTACCTAAATATGTTTTGTCATTGTAAACATATTTTATTTCATTTAAAAATTATTAATGCTGTTAATTGATACATGTGCAATAATACTCAATAAAGTACTCATTATTTGAATTTAGGAACTTGGTGCTTCGGCTGGCCAGAGTGCTACTCCCTTTTTCTTCTGATAATACTATTACAGAAATAAAAACAGTGCAGGCTTTTACCTGCCATCTTTTGTCTAGTATTCAGCTGTTAAACCTTTGAGAACAGTTTCCGTACTAACAAAGCATTAAAAGAGATGCATTTTGCTGGCTTTAAAACCACCTTTATCTAAAGATGGGGAAAGGGTGTGCAGGTATGCCATAGCAAAAACAGATGGGGAAATAGAATTTTAAAAAATCAGTAAAGTGCACAATTATTGTCAAACATTCTATTCCTGCTATTCCATTAAATTTACTGAACAGTCATTGTGGACTACAATTTGGCTTGAAAAGAAAAGAGGCTTACAATGCAAACAAACACCTGGTAGGTGCTTCTCCTGAAGACTTTTATAAGAATTGACCAATGCAATTCAAGGACATCCTACTTCAGCTCTTTGGATGTTGGCCCGTTTCCTAGATCCACAAGGGACAGAAAGATTACAAGTTGTTTAGATCTCCCAATTTATTTCAACGTTTAAATGCCAATGTTTTCCAGATCTGCATCTTCCAGGCCAACAATGGCATCTGATCTTGAGATCATGAAAAGTTTCTCTTTATTTGTATACTGTCTCTGAATTTTCAAAGGCTGCTGCTCTGTTTGTTCCTTGCAGGTGCTCTGTGAGGAGCCAATTTCCTCACTGGAGCTGACTTCACAGTCTTCAGGTGCTTTATGGGCTGGGGTATTGGCAACAGACTCCAAGGAGGTGCCCGACTCCTCCAGTGGAGCGTAGCCCTTATTGCTTCTGTACTGATCACACTGAGTGCTCTGGGAACCTTTCTGATCCACAGATGGTGTAGGCAGATGAGAATCCCCCAAATCGAGGGATCTGGAGTAGCTGGAAGATGAAGCTTTAGCTAAAAGACTGGAGTCAAGGTCATTGCTACTACCCAATGTCTGAGAGGGCTCAGGAAACAGGGATCTCCTGGAATCAGGGAGGCAGCTTGTGCTCTGGCGTCGAAGCACTACTTTATGCTTGTTCATCCTGGGCAACACTGTCAGTTCCTGCGCTGTGTCTAGGTAGCTGCTCCTGAGATCTTTTAGACTAAGTTCAAATTCTCCCCGAGGAATTTCTCGGCCATCCCGTTCACCCAGCAGCCTCTGCCAGTCACCATAGTCTCTATCAGCCATTTCCCCCTGAGCCAGTGGTAGCAACGTGAAGGTGCTCAGTGAGGAGCCCACAATGGAACTGGCAGTGCTGTGTTGGTCCCAACTATCTGTAGGGGTACAAGATGGGTAACGAGCGCTTTGGGCCAATGCAGCTCTTTCTTTATAGATGCTATAAACGGCGTCAGCCAAGCTGGGTATTTGCTCTTGTCTAGAAGTGGGGAAGCAGCGAGGTGAGGAAGCCAAGTCAGGAGGGGAGAGGGGTGCACTCACAGATGGGTGCCAGGTATTCTTGGTAAGCATGGCAGTGGCTCCTAAGGTTTCTCCTCCCGAGCTGCTGCCAGGTTTCAACTCCAGCCCACGAGATTGCACACAGTTAACAAAGCCATTTATTGGGACTGAGGCCACAGCAGAGGGAGCCGCATCCTTTGGCCGAAGACTGTGTGCATCTATGACAGTGGAGTACAAGTCCCTCAGATTGATAACCTTAGTCTTCTTGTCACGATTTTCATGCAGCACTGCATTGGCACAAATGAAGAGGAAGATGCCAATACCCATGATGAGGGGGCCAAGCACTTTGAGCTTGTCTGAATGCAAATATCTGGAGAAAAGATGGAAAAGCAAATTTGTTGAGCTGGAGGGCGATGAGGGGACAGGCAGAGATGGAGAAAGTGCTTTCTGGTTGCCAGAGAAAGAAGAATTGATGCCTTCTAGGTAAGATTCTCTGGTTTCTTGTGTGTGGTTCTTTGTGTGGCTTTCAGGGGCATCCCCATATGATTGCAATAATGAGCTGTGGCCAAGGCCCCCTGTCCTATAAAGGGGTTTGGGCCAGTAGCCAATCACAGCCAAGGCAATCCCCACAAGCAGCACTAGAATGCCACAGGCAGCAATGAGGCCAGAGAGGGAGAAGATTTTGAGCTTGCCCTTCACCACCACCACATCATTCTTGAGTTTTTTTTTTGCTTTGCGCTTGTGTTTGGAGACTTGGCCCTGAGGCCGCAAGGGATCCTGTTTTCTGGCTGAGATCCTCAAGAGGCCTCCAGTGGCAATCATGGCTGGCTATCCAGGAGAAGGTTCCCTACAGCAGCATCAGCTCCTGTGGCAAAATAGAGTAAAAGAATGTAAGAGCGAGGATCTCTTTTAAAGCGATCTTTCTTAAGTCTGCTCAGTTACTATTGACTAATCAGGCCCATTTAAAGAAGCACGTGAGGCCTATGATGCAACGTGAGATATTACCGTGTTTCCCCCAAAATAAGACCCGGTCTTTTTTTTTTCCCCTCACCAAAAAAGGCACCAGGTCTTATTTTCAGGAGGTGGGATGGTGGTTCATCTCACTTGTGCGCTATCTGTGGCCTTCAAGAACTTCTTCATCTGGCAAGGTCAAAAGGCTTTCCTGAAGGCCTCTCTGTTCTGTTCTGATAGCTCTGTTATTCACTAGAGAGGCTTCAGGAAAGGCCTCTGCAGCTGGTAACAGGGCTCAAGATCGATCCGGAGCTCTGTTAACGGCTAGAGAGGCCTTCAGAAAAGCCTTGCCGGCTGCAGAAGAAACATGGTGTGCAAGGCCTGGCTGCAACTGTCCGAAGGTAAGTATTAGGCAGCTCCACCCCCCCATCCTAGCTTAATTTTTACCTGTGCACCCTGGAGTGGGCGGGGTCTTAATTAGGGCTTATTTTGGGGGTAGGACTTATATTGGGCGCATGTGTAAAAATCAAGCTAGGACTTACTTTCTGAGTAGGTCATATTTTCGGGGAAACACGGTACCTAAACAAGAGGAAGAGAATCCTTTACAATAACCTATCAGTTTTATTATCACCAAGCTGACCACATAGTATTAGCTATGCTGCCTGTGGATCATCATCATCATCTACTGCTGGATCAACTGAGAAGCTTCCTTTTCTTTTTGTTTACAATAATTAGCATCAGATGAAGTGCTAGAACGTTTTCTTCTATGGATATGAATATCAATAAATCAAGGCTTGGAATTTGTTCTGGAGGGAACAAGCTGAAATAGACACAAAAGAAGATGCAGGTTTAATAGTTTGGGATTTTACTGTTTTAAATAGAGGTCCATACGTACTTTACTACTGCATAAGAACAACTTTGCACACCACTAGCACTTTGGAACCTGATTATGTACTTTCTATCTATAGATTATATTAGCTCCAAAGAACTTTTCAATCAAAACAGCTATGCTTCTGTAGGCTTTAATTACCTCTGTATTCTTTCATTTAAAAATATATATACAAATTTTATAATACAATAGAAATGGAAGAAAATGAGGGAAATAGAAAAAAGAAAAACGATAAAAATAAAACAGAATTTTCAATTCTGCTCTTCCTTCAATTGAGCAATCACCATTTTACTTTTTTCTTCAGCCCTTTATAGTCCCCAAGTCCATAAATCATTGGCCAAGCCTTTTCTTCTTTCAGTAACCATTTGCTGAAGTGGTAACCACTTTCAGTAACCACTTCCAGTCTTTTGAAAAGTCTTTATTGTCCCTCTCTTCCCCTTCCCCCAAACAGATCAACTTTGCAATTTCTGCAAGGTCTGTCCATTTTATAATCCAATCTCTACTGTAATCACTGTATTCCTCAGGTAGGACTGCCTTTAAAGACAGCAACTAGAAAGTGCTGAAACCAACAAACTATTGTGGCTTAGAGAGTGGAAAACAACCATCCATATCAACTTAATTTCTCAGCCCAATTAAAATGCTGCTATTGATTTTTGAAGACTGAAGGACTGCCTCTTTCATATTGCTACACCCTTCAATCAGCTCCAGTGGTTTTACTGTTTGGTCTACCTCTACCGACTGGACTGCTTGATTTACAGGGATCAGATAAAGACTGTTCTATTGGTAATTCTTTTATTGTAGACCTTTTATTGGTAACCAGGCACAATCTTTTCCTCATGAAACGTGACAACTACTTTAGTCAGGAAGAACAGTTTATAGATGGAGGTTATTTTATTGTTCTGTAACTATGTTTTGGCATCAGTTTTACAGTCTGTAGTATTATTATTTGGCTGATTTGTTTCATTTCTCTTTTGAGCACTTAATGAATTAAATTCCCACTTAATCACGTAGACAGACAGCTTATAACTGTCATGAATTACACTGGTAAATAAATTATCCTAAGATCAGGGTCCCCTCCCCCCCTGAAATTAATGCTCTGACTGTAACCCAATTTTACATCTGTCTCGTGTACATCTCCAAACCTCAAAGTATGTTAATTTCTCAACATTTCATATTTATTGATAATCCCATCTGCTTCTCTTTCTTTCTGGTCACCATGTAACAATTCTACTTTAATATTTCCTATTATGCTATTTAGGTATACTAATGATGAAAAAGTATATTTACACCTCAACTTTTAATGAAACTTCATTTTCATTATTTGCACTATCTCTTTAACTTGTAAAGGAACTGCATCTTAAGGAGCATTTCTTCTTTAAAAAAACACACTTGGGAAAATGATGTGAAAGCACTAAGTGACAACATTCTTGTTCACACTTGGTTCTGATTAGATAAAGTTCAAAGAGATGCTGATGTGGAAATTATTAGTGACTAAATGCTTTCACAAAGCCAGTTTCATCAGACCCCTGGAAACTTTATTACGAGCAAGTCAGTAGCAAAAATGGTCTTCTAGCGACAGTCGCGGCTGTCGCTAGAAGACCATGTGACGGCCGCAGCCGGGAGGATTTTCCACCAGATTAGTCTGGTGCGCCAGTTGCGGCCCTTTCTAGATCGGGACTCGCTACACACAGTCACTCACGCCCTGGTGACCTCTGGACTGGACTACTGCAATGCTCTCTACATGGGGCTGCCTTTGAGGTGCACCCGGAGGCTCCAGCTAGCGCAGAGTGCAGCCGCGCGGGTAGTACTGGGGGCCCCATGGCGCTCCAGAGTAACACCACTCCTGCGCGAGCTGCACTGGCTGCCGGT
>JANHGD010002276.1:82943-95820 GCA_027560375.1 Imantodes cenchoa
AGCGGTTTATAAGTCTAAGTGCTATTGCTATAAAAGTGCAACTCACTATCATTATTAGCATTTAAAATCTTCCCTGAATCAAATCCTATTAAGTGCCTTATGAAAAGCTATTGTTAAAGGAGTCAAATATTATACTACACTTCCATATTGGAAGTGCTGAAGCTCTTCTGTGATGAAAAGATCAGCTGGAGATATCATAGTTGCATGGGGGACGCCCAATTGAGAGCTCCTGTTAAGCTGCTCACCAAAGTGGTACCCATCTATCCACTTGTGGTTGCTCTCTAAATGCTGGGTTGGCAGGAGTGTGTGACAGGAACTCGGCCTGCCACATGGGAGCAACTAGCTCTCAAATGTGAGCCAGCCGATCATCTGCCCTGCGTCCTAACCACATGAGCCCCACACTCCCTAGGCTGTCAACTGTACTTAATGGACTAGGTGCTACGACATATTAAGGCGTCCAAATGGAAGGTTTGGTTGTGGGATTCCTGAGATGGTTGCCAAATATTGAGGGAGAGAGTTAGGGTTTTGACAACTTCCTTCTCTATTTTACTTCGAGATTCGTGCTAACTCCCAATTTCACCTTCTGCTTAACATCAGCCTTCTGAGAAAAACAATGTAGAATACAGAAAATTGCCTTATACCAATTTGGACCATTGATCCATTCAAAGCAGTTGTCTGGCAATTGTGAGCCAGAATTTTAGGCAATAGTCTTTCCAGGAACCTCTCTCTCTATAAAAATATTCTGCCTATTATTTATATGAACAACCTGCTTCCATTTTTCTTTTCAGTGCTACTCTTTGTAGTCTTTCTGGTGTCTTCCTCTATTTATAACCTTGAATAGAAAGGTGAATTTTTATTTATTTGATTTGTTGGATTTTTAAGTTGCCCAACTCCAAAAAGGCTCTGGACATTGCTTCAGTGATGGAATGGAATTATGTGTCCCAAGACTTTAGCCATATATTGCTCACCTGTCATGGTAGCATTGGCATCAGTTGTTATGACTGAATAAAATGTGTTTTGATATTATTATCTTCATTATTCTCTTCATTATGTCCAATCAAAATTGTAATATTGTTTCATTTCCCATTGTTTTCCCATCATGAGTTCAATTTATAAGTTGAGAGTTAGTATCTGTCAAGTGATATTATTTTTATTTATAATTTACAATTTCAATAACTGACACCACTTAGATATAGCAGATGGTAACCAGGTATGTGTAAAATTTGTAACTTATTAATGGATAATTTGCTGTCAAACGTGGAGAAATGCTAGACATCAGCAGATGTGCATGCAACCTAACAAAGGAAAGCTCATTTAGTTGAATAAGAAAAGTCAAAGAAAACCAGTAATGGGAATGCTAAGTGTATGTTTTCTTGAGAATGTTCTATGTAATTGCACTTTACAAAATCATCAAATATTCTTTGATGGCAGTGTGTTCCTATTGTTTGTATTCATACCAACAAAGCCTTTCCTGTGATCACAATACATTTTGCTCCTGTATTATGATCCAAATGGGGATCAGCTCCAGGATGTTGGCCCTGACTTGTAAAGTATAAAGTAATCATTTATATTGTATTTTATTGCCAACATTCTTCAATGAAATTGCTGAAATTAATCATTCCTATGTGAACTGAATTTAACTCATAATGCTGTGCAGTTTTATGAATTAAGCATATTTTCCCCTAGAAGTGTTTTTGTCCAAGTATTTTAAATATTGAATGAGTTTGTAAGTGCTGGCACTAGGAGGAGTTTGCTGCAAATATAATGTATTGCTTTATGTAAAGAAGTTGTCTGAACATATGATGAAACATTCATAACTATTGAGCTGATTTGTAATTTAGCTAAGAAACCAGCACAATATGACTGTCCTCTATTTTAAAAGATCTTAAGAATATGTTCACTAATTGAAATAATTAAATTCTCATTCTCTGTAATTCATTCTTATCTTCCTTGCCTCACATGTTGGGTTAAAGACCAGAATATCCTTATGTTCAAGAAAGCTTCCTTCCTTCCTTCCTTCCTTCCTTCCTTCCTTCTTTCCATCCATTCATCCATCCATCCATCCATCCATCCATCCATCCATCTTTTTGGATGGAAGGGTACAGTTTCCATTACGTCCATGATGCTGAGGGTACCCAAGCACATCTGCCAGACATCTGTTTGAAAAAACTAGCACTTTATGTGATAATAATTAGATAGCTTCACAAACAGGGTACTGTAAACTGATGTTCTGAAAACAACACAATATAAGGACAAATATGTTAATGTTGGAAAGATGAGAAGAAGGAAGTAAAGATTGAGAGGAAACTGGTAGAGCATGGTAGAAGGGAAATAAAGAACTGAATGAGATGGAGGATCTCTGTGAATAATAAGGCTGAATTTCAGTCTAGTAAATAAAGTGCTAAACAAAAGTGATTCAGAACATGCCCCACTAGGCCACTGTTACCATAGCAACTTCCAAAGGCATGCTGCTTGCCTTTTTTGGTGGATAGGCCAAAAGTACAATCCATATTTCATATCTGCAATAATTACACCATGAAGGTCTTTATAGCAGCAACTACTTTTGTATCCTGTTTATTTACTAAAAATGACTGTTGTACTATTGTAGCCTCTACAAGAACTTACTATTCCCTCTAGTCATTCAAACAGGGATACCATATCGGGACTGAAAAAAATACAGATAAGAGATGATGATTGCTATATAGCTGTCAGCGGTGGGCGCTGCACAAACAATTTCCAAGCTCTGAGGTAAAGTGAACTCTTTACTGAACATAACAAAAGTAGCTGGCAATACACATTACAAGGAACGTCTGCCTGACAGCTGGCTTTTATATCCAGCTGTCAAGGCGGCCAACCAATCAACACTTGTTAACTGTTGCTAACACTGCCACACTCCTCACAGTCCCTCTAGTGGCCATCCAGCACACTATACCCCTTCCCACCAAGAACTGCACATGCGTCATCCTGTAAATAAAGCGGCCGGCACTGGATTCTTCCGGATCGCCTGGGCTCCCTCCTGTTCTCGCCTTCGCTCGGAATACTGGACGGCTCGACAGGAGAAGGTAAGATTTCAACTTCCTCTTGTGTGTCCCCGCCTGTCTCCTTATTTTGCGATTCTGCCTGTATACTTTCGCGGAGGCCAGGTAAAGGATCTGGTCCCGGGTTTTTGGCTTGAGTTTCTTTGTCACCCGAAATCACTTCTCCTTGGTTTCCTGGTGTATCTAACCCTTGGGGACTTTCCTGAGACCCTGCCCACCGGCTTCTTAACTGGTCCCTGCCATCCTCTAGCTCTATTTGAAAGGAGCAAGGCCCTCCCTGGGCAGTGAGTTTTCCAGGTAGCCACAAGGGGTGCCCTGTGTAGTTTCGTGCATATATTAATTGCCCCGGTACTAGCACGTGGGGCCCACTGGCTGAGTCTAAAGGCTTTTCTGGGACATATTGGGGATGGAGTCTGTCCAGGGTAGTTCTTAATCGCCTCCCCATGAGCAGTTCCACAGGACTCTGGTTGGTTGAAACACATGGGGGGGTGTGCTGGGTTAACAGCAGCTCACTTAACTTAGACTGCCACTCCCCGGGGCTTAATTTCTGGAGGCACTCCTTCATGGTATGCACCATACGTTCGACCAACCCATTGGTGGCCAGGTGCCAGGGTGCCGTGAAAACATGTAGGATTCCCAAGCTAGCCAGGTATCCCTCAAAAGCAGCCGATGCTAGCTGGAGTCTGTTGTCTGAAACAATGAGACCAGGGTATCCGTGTGTGGCAAAAATAGGAGATAGAGTCTTGATTAACGCCTTGGCTGTGGTAGATGGCATCAGGCACACCTCTAACCATTTAGAGAAGGCATCAACGACTACAAGGAACATTTTGCTCAAGAATGGGCCTGCGAAGTCCAAATGAATACGCGTCCACGGGCCCAAAGGGGATTCCCAAGACACCTCTTACTCTTGATAGCAACGCTGCTGCTCTCCTTGCGGTCCCTCTAGTGGCCATCCGGCACACTACGATGATGATGATGATGATGATGATGATGATGATAGTGATGATAATGATGGTTTAGTACCAACCTAGTGGTTGTACAGATTCTTGCTGCCCAGGTGTGGAAATTATACTGTAATAAAAAAAAAAGATACATAAAATGGATACTATTCCTAAACTTCCTTTGTATTTGTACTGACTTTGTTAAAAATAAAGGGGGGGGGAGGAATAATAGCTATGTAAAACATAAAGACTTTTAATTAGATGATGGTTCTTTTGAAATATAGTTCTTCCTGCATGTAAATATTTTATTTTATTTTTGTATGTATATGTCACCCATCTCACTAGCAAGTAACTAGCAAAATTAGTATTACGAATTCTGGTAGGAAAAATTGGTTTCATCTATTGGTTGTCCAGATTTTTGTAATACATAATTACTTTTAAAATAGTTGAAGTGAAACATTTTATATATAATATGAATGTTGTACTCCAACTGTCAAACTCATTCATGCAGAAAGAATATAGGAAGTAGTTCTCATCTAATATTTCTCTTCTGCTAACATTTAAGTACTGTTGAAATCATTCATCTTGGGGAATTTAACTAATTTCTCTGACATGCATGTTTCTTTCCTGTTAAATATAAGTAGACTCATTTTTTTTTAATGGCAAATTCCTACCCTTCTGTTATTTAAGAAAAACATCATTACTGTGTCAATCTTACATGTTATAATATGGTGCATGCACTTAACAATATTATATTATATTGTGGGCTATATATATAGGCATCATTCAGATGTGCATTGCTACTTTAAGTTAACATCAGTTGAAATAATTGCTGACAACTGTATCTTTTAATTAGTTAAATTTATTGTTTCATAATTTTTCATACAGTATAATTTATTAAGTCATTTATTAAGGACAGAATATATAAGAATGTATAAAAGAGGAAAATCAAAGGAATATGCAAGCGAGGGAGAATAATTTATTTATTTTATTTATTTATTTGTCAAACATGTATAGGATAGTAGTTGTTTGTATAAACATAACGTAAGTAAAAAAGTAACGATAAAAGAGGACAATAGGACAGTAGGACAGGGACGGTAGGCACGATGGTGCGCTTATGCATGCTCCTTACAGACCTCTTAGAAATGGGGAGAGGTCGACTGTAGACAATCTAAGGTTAAAGTTTTGGGGATTTGGGGAAGAAACTACAGAATCACATAATCACAAAACAATTTTGTTGGTAGGGGGTAGCACAAGTAATTCTTGCTTTGGCAAACTGTTTAAGTCATGAAAAAGAAGGTAAGAACTCTATATATTCAACACCGTTGTTTCAATATGAAATTGTTCTTTATTAAGCATTAAAAATACTAATAATCGAAGATCACACTTAAATGAGTAAGGGATTAATGGTAAATACATTATTTTGTAGGAATCACTCTGTTTTTATTTAAGTGACCATTCATAAATAAATGCAGCTTTCACAAATCTGTTCTGGCACATTTTTGGCAGTATTCCACAAGTAACCCCAAACCAGTGGTACCTCAAGCCTGCTCATACTGTTAATGCAAGCTCATGTCTTTCATCTAGAGACTACTTTAGAAACCAACAGATGTTTTCTCATATTGAAGATACATTCAGTGGACTGACAGATTCTCAGGAAATGCAAATGCAATTATAGTCTTCTCCAGAATTGAGAAGAAATGTGGGGAGGTCAGGGAGAGTAAATGGTTCCTTATGACAGCAAAGAACCAGGACAACTTAATTGTTCCACCACATGACTCTTACTAATTTTAGACGTATATTAATTATCCGAACCATCTGCAGCAAGAGAGGGAAAAAGTCTATAATATTCCGAGAATAGTGGCATCATTGTTCATGAGTGGTGGAATTTCAAGAAAGATGGAATAGAAACAAACCAAATGAGGGAAACTATGAACCCAAATGTGATCAACTTTGCAGACCCAGGATATTCCCTGAGGAAACCCTGTGGTAAAGGTGCCAAATCTTCAGAAAAATCATAATTTATATAAGGGCAAAGCAATCATTTCAGTTTCAAATACTAACATTTAAAAGAAGAAGCTACTGACAATTCAAAGTTAACAAAATATTGCCATGCAAGTAAACAAACAAACAAATAAATTATCTATCTATCTATCTATCTATCTATCTATCTATCTATCTATCTCTATCCATCCATCCATCCATCCATCCATCCTTCCATCCATCTATCTAATCAAATAAACAAATCTCATAAGCAAATGATAACCTTAGACAAAATAACTACCCTGAAAGTAGCCTCAACCATGTCTCACATAGTTGCTAACAGATTAGTCAATTCAAAAATTAGAAGTAAAATATTCCTGACCAGGGAGCATATATTTCATTGTATATGATTGTAAAAACACTTCTGGAATGTAGCATTCATTCTTGTAGACCTCTTATAGAAGGATAGGGAACACTTTATTCTAATTAAATCACAGTGAAGATCCTGGCAAGAATTTGCACTCTCTAGCAAAGAAAAAGAGAACAGTAAGAATGCAATACTGGAACAATATGATGACCTTCAGAAAGAATAATACAAAAATGATAACTCTTCAATAACTATTTTGCATAGGAAATAGCAAAAAGATTTTCCCATGAAAAGAACTGCCCCTTAATGTACATGTTTCTTAAATATCTTAAATATGATATACAGATAATCTTCCACTTACAACAATTTGTTTAGTGACTGTTCAATGTCACAGTGCCACTGGAAAAAGTGATTGTGGGTGTTTTTCACACTTAACGACCAATGCAGCATCTCCCATGGTCACATCTTCAAAATTCAGATGCTTGGCAAGACTATTGCAGTGTTCCGGGGTCATGTGATCACCTTTTGCAGCCTTCTGACAAGCAAAGTCAATGGAGAGGCCAGATTCATTTAACAATCATATTACTAACTTAATAACTGCAGTGATTCCCTTAACAATTGTGACAAGAAAAGTCACTTAACTGTCTTGCTTAGCAACATAAATTTTGGGCTCAGTTGTGATTGTAAGTTGAGGATTACTTTTATAGACTTCTTCATGAGAAGGTTAAATCAAATCTTTATTATGGTTATAAGGCCAGTGGTCAGAAAGAACCCTCTTAAACTTTCTCCACATTCTTCCAATATCTTATTTTTCCTTCCTCTAAGTATTACTGCTGGAAATAATAATAGTAGAGCAACACCCACATGAGCTACATGAAATCTGATTGATGGAATTAAATACCAATTCCGTCTGGATCAAACGCATCTCCTTTGTCACATTGTTCCCTCCCACTTATCTGTCCTCTCGTGTAAATCTTTCTGCATGATATTACATAAATATTTATTTTGCTGTACTGCACCACGAAAGCAAAGAGCATCTGAGTGGAGCCAAGTACAAGCTGAAAAACAGCTGTGAAAAAAAACCTTTAAAGATAAAAATCCTTATCAGCTGGCAGCCAATGACACATTTTCAGCCTTAGCTGAACATTTTATAATGTCCATCTGGGATGTGTATATTTGCCCTTTAATCGTATTTGATGTTTTCATTCTGATGAACAATTGGGGCATACTATTGAAATGCTAAAATAAATAATTAAATACATATCTCTTCAATGGAACCCAAGGATCCTCAGACCAGTATTATGATATTCAGAAATATTGTATGCCTATAGGTTGGAGCTTACTGCAAGGGAAGCAGATATCACATTTTGATATGACTCATCTGGATTGGTTAGATACTATCAAGTCAGTGTTGACTGTTAGTGATCACATAGACAGATTTTATCCATAATCTCATCTAACCACAATCAAGTCCTTCATATCTTCCAATAATGCACATTTTCCCACTGCAATTAGAGTCCATCCAGGCTGCTATTGGTCATCCTTTTCTTCTCTTTCCTTCCACCTTTACTTGAATATATTTTCTGAAGCCTTCAAAACTGCACTCTCAAGTGATAGTCTGCAATGTATTTCTTGACTGCTTGTTGCTTTACTGTTAATGATTCATCCTAAAAGCAGAAGCTATCTTCATTGTCAATTTCCATGGTTTCTTATGACATTTAGTTTAACTTTCTTCTATTTCTTGATCTTTGGCAATCTGTTTTCACATTCATTCTTAACAAACTCCATAAGTTTGTTCAAAGTTCATGTGGTTCCTGTTCAATGAAATTCAGGACTTCAAAGCAATTATGTTAATATATGTTCAAAATGTCTTGAAAACTGGATAATGTTATGTCTTCTTGCATATGTGAAATGCACCTTAAATTGTACCTAAGTGTTAAAAATCTATATCATGGAGCTCAGTATACTTTGCCTCTACTTTACTTACTGTGTCATGTGTTCATTTGTATGATGGGTTTTCCATGAAATGCTTAGTTTGAAACATATGTTCTGATTGAATATACTTTAAAATCTACAAGTATACTGTATTTCATCCTACAGCACTCTTTTAACAACTCATAATTAGATCCCAGTTTATATTCCAGTTCATTTGGAAGAAGCTCATTTTCCACTAAAGGTCACAAAGTTGGCTTAAGCATTCTCTTTGCTGCATTCATTGGTTTTTGGAATCAATACTAGCCATCACATTTTGCAATTTTTTTGTTATTTTATAGAAACAAAAATAACATATTTCAACATGGAAAAACTGAATTGTTTTGCATTAGGATATTCTCAGAATACCAGACGATGAAATAAGTAGAAACTAGGTGGAAGAATATTGACATTTAAAGATTGGAAAGTGGTAAGGAAATTTATCAGTAGATGATTTATCAGTAGATATTCACCTGACACAGTGGCAAAAAAAAAAAGTCCTCGTTATTTTTTTTGCCATTTCACTCTGGACTTGCAAATATATATATATATACAGTAGCTGCTTTCAGACCATGTCTGACAGAAATACAATTCAGCCTCTTCTGTGAATATATATAATAAGCGTATCCTTTGTTGTAAGTTGGACACCTACAGTAGTTATTTCAACAGCAAATCCATAGCAAGTGGTTCTGCTTTTACTTCATGCCCTTCTCGTTTCACTGAGCACTGAATGGAGTCCTTGAATTTTAAGATATGATTAAATACTATGAAATTTGGCATTTAAAATGTTACACATTGTTATTTAACACTTCATTCTAAAAAGTCAAAGGACAGCATTAAATTCAACTTTACTCCAATTAGGCTGAATGTGGATAGAATTTTCTAATCAAAAGAAACCAGTGGAAATAATGCTGCGGGAGGGAAAGCATGGCACATGATATCAGAAAAATCCACATTATTTAGTCATATTTATAGGCCGCCCAAGTCCTGAAGGACTCAGGAAAGACAGCTGGAATACAAGTAATAGTTAAAAATATATGTATCTTGTTACTGTTAATGATAGTCTGTTTACAAATACAAAGTATAGATAATATACTTCAGCTATTTTCCTACTATTCTAACATAGGCTTTTAAAATAATTAATATTGACCACATTCCTTTTATCATCCTCACAGAAAATGTGTTTGATACTAGAAGCACATAAGTTTCATTTATGAGAGAATGATATATGGTATTTTGGGGGAAAAAAGGAATGGCGATCTGTTTGGGGTAAAGATTTTACTATGGAACATTAAAAAATAATGAACAGCATTTACCAAACATTACTAAACTATACAAACTCACTATTTTTAAAAGGATATTTTAATAGGCAGAAAGAAATAAAGATACTGATCACTTGAGCAAAATGCAAGATCCATCAGGTTATGTATGATGTATACTATCTACCAGATTATAAGAATTTTACATTAGTATATTAATGTGTACTGTTTCTACATCTTAAATTTCAAATGTTGAAGTATGATACAGTATATTAACAGCATTGAAATTAAACATATTTATACAATAAATGCATTTTAAATCTTGTGAGTAATTATACATATGGCATCGTCAAGGAAGATCTAGAATATGTGGTGGCAATTCTGTTTCAAAGTTTATCAAATGAAGCCAATTCTGGATCTATATGCAGGGCATGCATCAAGAAAGAAAGATTTAATTTCCTTAATGAATACCCTTTGCTGGGAACTGGATAAAATAATATGTTTCTTCTGCTTCGCTGTCTCTCTAATGGATATTTATAACCATTAACCCAACTGTATTATTCTGAGGCAATTAACCAGAAAACTTGTGTGTCCAATCACACTTGGCCAATAAAGAATTCTATTCTACTAAAAAGAATAGGACCTAAAGACATACAATACTACTGTACTGTACTTCTGTAGTTAGGTTTCTTCAGTATGTTGATGATATCCAGTCTTTGTCCTTATTTGTCAGCTGGTGCCTATGGAAACTCTGAATCATTGTCTGAATGCAATAGAATGAATGTAGGTTAACAGATTGAGGTTCAGCACAGACAAAACAATTGTCGCTTCTGACCACAATTGCATTATGTATCTTTTTATATTGGTCATCATAGATCTGTTCATATAAGGACTGAGATTAGTGAAGTGGGAGCCAGCAGTTTCCAGGTAAAAAGGAACCATTGTGTGGGCATCTCGACAGTCTCGCAAACCTATAAAGCAGTGGTAAAATCTACTTACCTTCCTTTGGAAACGTGCACACCACCATCGCACATGCTTTTTCACCCTCTGCACATGTGCATAACACTTTGCACATACACAGAGTTAAAAAAATAAAATGGCAACATCTGGGCGGGTGGGCGGAGCCTCACTCTGCCACCACTACCAGTTCTCCAAGCCATCGGCAGCCACCACTACCAGTACATCCGAACCGAGCCGAATCGAAGCATTTCACCACTGCTATAAAGATACTAGTCAAGTACAAATTAAGTTCAAAAGATCAGAAGAAAACCCCCTAGAGGTGAAACTCTGGAACAAGACTCTGACTTCTTTATATTGCTGTATTTAAGATTTTTTTTTTTGCAATAAATATTTCAATGCAGATCCAATAATTCTCTGCCAAGTCAAACCAATTGCTAAAAAGGAGATTAAGTTTCTGCAGAGCATGATATATTACCAAGTCCTGGCTTGAAGCCTGACAGTTATGTGATAACAACTTCTATAGCAGCCTTCTTCAATCTGGATGTCTTTCATATATATGGGCTTCAACTCACAGAATTTCCTAGCCAGTTAACTATTGCTGAAACTTTGGGAATCGAGGCCCAGTTATCTGAAAGACATCGAGGCATTCTATTGTTTAAACTTGATGTGTTAATAAGTGCTTTCTTTTATTTCTTCTGTGTTTGCCATCACTGAATTTTACTGAGTGTACTCACAGTTTAGCATTTCATGAGAAGATACGAAAATAAAAATCTCCTACAATCTTTTTCCATTCCACAAATAATTTTGTAAACCTCTCATCATCAACTTATCTACTAACTTCAGATCCCTGATGAACATTTTTATTTATGTCAGTTGGATAACTGAAATTTCCCTCTTTATTTTCAACTGGGCAGTATGCTCCTGAAAATCTTTTGAATATCATGTGACAGTTTGGATTTGGATTTCCTCACTTGGTACTTTGATTCCCTTTAGCACCCTAACCTTTTTATTACCTGAGGTATTATTTCTAAAATTATTTGCATATATCTTAAGGTAGCATATTCCTCTTTTGGGGTTTCTGTAGGTGAGGACTTAAACTTCTAGAAGCTTGTACAGTGATTATGATGGCTAAATAATTCTGGGAGTTGCAACCATCCATCTGCACAGATGGTAGGAGACTAACTTAAGAACTTCATAAATACTTAGTATTTAATTTCAATTACTTATCTTAATTATAATCTTATTTTATTTATTTCATCTGTATTGCGCTGGTTATGTTTTAGTTTGTAGTATGGTGCAGGTTAAATACAAGCAAAGTTTCAGTAGGCTTTTTTGGCGGGTAATTTATAATGTCTCATCATCCTACTAAAGTCAAAGATGGAGACAGAGATATTTAATATGACTTCATTGGATTTTGGGCGATGTATAACAGTAAAAAAATCATGTCATAAAAGGAACAATAAAATCTAAAATCTAATGCAAAACAAATAACTCTTATTCATCATCTGCCCCAAATGGATAATGCATATCTTTTTGTATTAGGAACTGGAGATCTTTTGAGTAACTATTAATTTGGCCTCCATAACATAGGTGACACGACAACAACGACAACAACAAACAGTCTATGAGATCCTGCTCTCTTCACAGCCAGATGCCAAGGACCACATTAAGATACTGAGTAAAGCTGCTAAAAATAAGTAAATAAATGTCTAACATTAGCCTCAGTTTGCAGCATATGGCCTTCAGCATCACAGGATTAGTTTGCTTTGTAAAATAAAAATCTGATTATGCAAAACTGGAAAATTTATATATATTTTCTTATCAGAGAAAGAAAGCAGCTCTTTTTAATCCATATGTGGAAATGATAATGTGTGTGTGTGTGTGTGTGTGTGTAGTCTAGATTAGAGTTACCTTTATCCCTTTCTCTATCTCCCAAGTAGTTATCTGGCACTCCAGATCTGGGTAAAGGACAGGACAAAAAAGCAATAAAAAAGAAAGGTTCACAAGGAAAAGCAACAGAGTAAGCCCTAGTTTCATTATTTTCTGAAGTGGAACTAACTCGCCACAGGAACACTGCTCTAAATTAACTCCAGGAGACTATAGACAGTAAAAGCATCAACAAGCTTACTGCAACACACCTGACTTAGCAAAAGATAAGTCTCCTTCCCCCACAAACTTCAGAAGAATATTTATTGTTTCATTTGTTATCATGTAAACATAGAAAGCAGGGGTGAAATGCAGCAGCTTCCGACAGGTTCTGGAGAACCGGTAGCAGAAATTCTGAGTAGTTCGGAGAACCGGTAGCGGAAATTTTGAGTAGTTCAGAGAACTGGCAAATACCACTTCTGGCTGGCCCCA
>JANHGD010002277.1:31056-44145 GCA_027560375.1 Imantodes cenchoa
CTATCTTTCTTTCTCTCTCTATTCTATCTTGTTATATTTCACAGTTAACAAACTAGCATCATTTCTCTCTAATCTGTGTATATTAAAATTACATTCTCCATAGGGGGTGGAACTATCATCCAGGATAGATTGATCTCGTCCAATCAGATGAGGACTGAGCCTGTCAATATAAAAGCTGTGGGTCTGTAAGCCACATCCCCAGTTATGACTCAGTCCTCAGTCTGGACAGACGTGGTCGTTGATTCTTCCTGAGATTGATAGTTTTCCATCATATTCATCTTACTTCTTCATAACGTGAGTGTTGCAGCCTGTCATCTGTCATCTAAATTATCTAGACTGCCCAGCAGGCAGGAGCAATAAGAGGCCCTGGCCCTGCTCCACTGGCACGCAGAGGAAATCCCTAAGTGGCAGATAAGGGGCCTACTTCCCCTCATTCATTAGGGCCTTGGCTGAGAAGCTCGTACGCTTCACCTCTCCTCCTGTCTATTTGCCCAACACCTACATCGTCTGGGAGGAGAGGCAAGACGCTGTGGGAGCCGACCCCCGGCGGGGGGTTGCTCCAGCGCATGGCAGTTGCCTTCAAGATCGATTAATTGCCTGCCTGACTGCCGCCAAGAGCCTTGGGATACCTGCATTCGCCCGGACAGTGTGGCGCTAACCGCCGACTCCTCCGCTTCCCGAGCCCTGACTGTCAGCTGGGCTCCACTTTCTCCTGCCGGCGTTTTGATCGGGCCTCAGAGAGCCGCCATGAGGCTGCCTTCACCACACTTTGACAGCAGACTGCCAGATCGTGCGCGTGCACGTGCAACGCAGCTGCCCAACTGCCAGCTGATAGAGGGAACGGCGGAGGTCGGAGCCGTTCCGAAGAGATGCAGGAGAACTCCTTGGTTCCACTCCACATGGGGGAAGCGCCCTCTCTACTCCCCTGTAGGCACACTGCCTTCTGCCTTGGGGATCAGTTGAGGTGCCTGGCCGCCATCTTGTCTTCCTTGTGGGACAACTCCCTCAAATCGGCCATTTTGGAGAGGTCTCTTGGGGCTTCGCCCATTGGAGGATTGCACTGTCAGACTATAGTGGTGGCTCCTCCCACTCACTGACTGATCCAGCCGGCCTCCTGACTAGTGACTCCTCCCTTGTAATTCTGCCTAGTGACAGATCTTACTTGCCAGTTGGGCTACATTGTATCTCCGGACACAAACTCTGCCTGGAGCTGTTTAATAATATTCCAGCCCTGCCAAATAACATCTTAACTTCCTTATCAGATTATTGAGCTCTTGACCATGCCTGACCAACCTCCAGCCAAGAAAAAGGCCAAAACCAAGGTGCACCCAACAGAGGAGTCCATGCCCTCTACCTCCAAGCAGGCAGATGACCGCTCTGCTCATGGGGACCACAAGCGCCCCAAGTCCCAGCATAAGACACCCAGTGGTAGTTCCAGCTCCATGCCACATGCTCCCTCGGAGGTCACCATGGTCGCAGGGGACATCCTATCCCTGGATAGGGCTCAAATATCCCTGGCAAACTCGGATCCATGGGGTCTCTCCCACATCCAACCGTCTGGACCTGCCCCACCTCCCGCGACTCCCAGGGAAGGCACATCCAAGACTGCTACTACGTCCAGCACCCCACCGGGTGGCAGCCTGGCTCCAAATCCGGCACCAGGGGTCACCCTGGCCCACATTGGCCTCAACCCGACAGTCGCCGCTCCAGCAGCTCCGATGCTCCAGATCAGCCAAGCGGACCTGCAAGCCATGCTCGCAGCAGCAGTACAGCAGGGAGTCGCGGCTGGACTGGCGCAAAACAGATAACAAGGTCCGGAGGCCCGCCAGGTTCCCCAGCCCTCTCCTCAGCCTCCAGTCATTCCAAGACATACCAGAGAGGGGGATGACCGCTCCTTAGCCTCTCAGGACTATTCCACAGACAGCCGGTGTTATGAATCAGGCAGAGAGAGGAAGGAGCAGGAGGTTACCATGTCGGAAGACGAGGGACTGATGACTGACGCACCAGCTCATACTACCCTCTTTGATCCGGCGCTTTTCAGTTCCTTACTCCACAAGGCTAAAATGGCCTCGGGCCTGCCTCTCACTCTGGCCCAGCCCTCCACTGCTGCCGACCCGCTCTTCTCCAGCCAGGCCCCTCCCACAGACACGGTGCCATCACCACAGCTCTTTGTGGACACTATACTCCACCAGTGGTCGACTCCGGCTTCCAACGTGGCCACATCCAGCTCGGATTGCCGGTTCTTCAATATGGCAGATCCCCTGGCACAGCTTCTCATGGCTCCCACCGTGGACCCGCCTATTGCCGCACTCTACTCCCCCAACACCATGCCCGGGGATTCGGAGGAGCTCCTCTGTCCAGAGGACAGGCGGTCCGAACAGACGCTACGCAAAGCATACCAAGCGGCCGCCTGGGCAATTCATGCGGCCTCAATGGCGTCCTTTCTAAATAGGTCATCCCTGACGTGGCTGAGGCAGCTTCAGGAACACATCCCACATCTGACCTTCGGGCCCAGCAGGACATCACGAAACTAGTGGCCGCAACTCAATTTTCGGCGGATGCCACCCTCCAGGTGTCTAAGTTCGCAGCCAAGGCCTTGGTGGCCGCCTTGGCTTCCTGTAGGATGCTGTGATTATGCCAGTGGCAAGCCGACACCAGGCATAAGTGGCGGCTGGCTTCGGCTCCCTTTAAAGGGAAATCCTTATTTGGTGATGCGCTGGACCCCATTCTAATCGAGTCAAAGGACCGTAAGAAAATCATGCCTGCCTTCAACAAGAAGGGCAGCTCTCGCCCGCCTCAGTACCCCCGTAAGGGTTTTAGAGGGTCTGAACCCCCCCAATCTAACCAGAGACCAGCAGGTCAGTACTCCTACTGGCCCAAGCTGTATCAGGATAGGGTTTAGCGTGGGAAGCAGTATAGCGGCTACAAGTGGCCCTTTCGGGGAGGTGGGGCCTGTTACCAATGGCGCCCCAGATAGATCCTTTCCGACTCCGGCCATAGGGGGTCGACTGTCCAAATTTGCCTCCCAGTGGCAGGCCATCACTCAGGACAGGTGGATCCTCCAGTCAGTGGAGGAAGGTCTCAGTCTAGAATTCCTTTCCCTTCCCCCCAGGCTTTTCCGTTCCTGTCAGGTCTCACGAGACCTGGCCAAACGTGGCCTCATGTCCGAGGCTATCCAACACCTCCTGGACATCAGGGCTATTCAGCCTGTTCCCAGGGCACAGCGTGGCCTTGGCCATTACTCCATTCTCTTTATCATGCCCAAAGCCTCGGGGGGATGGCGGGCTATTCTCGACCTGAAACGCCTGAACCGCTTCATCAAACCACGCAGGTTCAAAATGCACTCCCTCTCCACCATCCTGGGGTGCATCAGGAGGGGAGACTTCATGTCTTCCATCGATCTCACTGAAGCCTACCTGCACATCCCCATTCACCGGGATCATAGGCAATTCTTACGATTTTGCTACGCAAGTAGACACCTTCAGTATCGAGCTCTCCCCTTCGGGTTGTCATCCGCCCCTCGTGTCTTTACGAAGATAATGGCGGCCGTAGCAGCGCACCTCAGGACCCTTGGGGTCCAGGTGCACTGCTACCTGGATGACATATTGGTCTTAGCCGAGTCCCAGGGCGTAGCCTCCCGTCATCTCCAGGTGACAATGTCTACCCTGTCTCGCCAGGGGTTTTCAGTGAATTATGACAAGAGCCACCTCCGACCTACAACTTCCCTTCTCCACCTCAGGGCGGTCATCAACTCCCTGGAATATCAACTCCTCCCCAGATAGGCAGGACAGTCTCCTGGAACTGGCCCTAGAGGTTCAGGGCCTTCCATGGGCTCCCATCTCCCTCCTGTCTAGCCTGCTAGGGAAGATGGTATCGGCCATCTCCATCACCCCATGGGCCCGCCTACATTCCAGGGAGCCCATTCCCAGAAGTCGGTGGCTCAGGGTCTCTGGTAAACAGCGGAGACCAAGCGCCCGATCAACTGGCTAGAGCTTTCCTAGCCCTCAAGAGATTTCAACATCGGCTGGAGGGTCAGCATGTCCTGATCCTAACCGACAATATCGCAGCCAAAGCCCACATGAACAGGCAGGGGGGTACCAAATCGCGAGCTCTCATGAGGGAAGCCGAAAGAATTGGCAGGTGGGCGAAGAGACATCTCCAGTCCTTAGTAGCGGACCATATCTCAGGGTCAGAGAACACCACCGCGGACTGGTTGAGCCAGGCCACAATAGATCAAGCGGAGTGGCGCCTGAACCCGGTCATCTTCCGGGACATTGTCTCCAGGTTCGGAAGGCCAGTAGTCAACTTATTTGCCTCACCGGGGAATGCCCAACTGCCACGGTTTTTCTCCCGGTACCAGTCACCAGGGGTGGAAGCCATCAATGCTCTCCGCTCTCCATGGCACAAACACCTGTTGTACGCATTCCCCCCTCTCCCGATTGTGAGCAGGGTCCTGCAAAAGATTCTACAGGAGGAGGCAGAAGTGATTCTTTTAGCTCCCCATTGGCCCAGACAACCATGGTTCGCGGACCTGAAGGGTCTATCAGTAGCTCCTCCGTGGCAGATTCCCCTCTGGCCAGACGCCCTCAGCCAAGGACAGGTGCACCACCTGGACCCAACTTGGCTGAGACTGACCGCTTGGTGGTTGAGCGGCGCTCACTGGTCCACCAACACTACTGCCCCAGGGTCATAGCCACGATGCTTGCCTCCAGGAGACCATCGATGGAGCGCATCTATTCATCTACGTGGCGGACCTTCTCCTCCTGGTGCGCTAGGGTCCATTGCTCTCCTGTCAATGTACCGCTATCCCGGCTTCTCGAATTCTTGCAGGATGGTCTGGACAGGGGCCTCGCTCCCAACACCATTCGCAGGCAAGTCATAGCCCTCTTGTCTGTGCTCTCCTGTGGCGATGCTCCCTCCCTGGCTCATCTCCCGGCGGTGAGGCGGTTTCTCCAGGGGGCAACCAATCTGTGCCCTACGGTGGTCCACCGATTCCCAACTTGGGATTTGGCCAAGGTATTGGAGTCCTTGACTCGCATACCGTATGAACCTTTAACTTCCACATCAATGCACCATCTAACCCTGAAGGTGGTCTTCCTGGTCGCTATCACCACGGCCAAGAGGGTGTCCGAGCTTGCAGCACTCTCGGTGCGGCAGGACCTGTGCGTCATACACCGAGACAGGGTGGTCCTACGTCTAGACCCCACGTTCACCCCCAAGGTGAATTCGTGGTACCACCGAGCACAGGAGTTGGTGCTCCCGAGTTTCTACTCGAGCCCATCTCGAAGGCTGGAGTGAAAGTGGCATACTCTGGACGTCCGCCGAGCCATCCGCATCTATATCAAGCGTACGTCTCCCTTACGTCGAACCGAGTCTATGTTTGTCTCCTTTCACACGTCGTCTTCCGGCCTCAAGGCCAAAGCCCAGACCGTGGGGAGGTGGATACGGGCAGTCATCACGTCAGTATATGACCTCTCGTCGGTGCCGCGTCTGCCAGGCATCACAGCCCACTCGACTCGGAGCGCGGCAACGTTGGCGGCCTGGTCCACTCAAACCTCACTGGAGGAAGTCTGCAGGCGGCTGCCTGGTGATCTCCTCTGCAGTTCGTCGGACACTATAAGATGGACCAATTTGCATCGGCCGAGGCGTCCTTTGGCCATAGGGTACTGAAGTCAGCTATCAGCACTGACTCTTGAATTTGGCATGTTGTCTCCCTCCCTAGGACATCCGGCTTAGGTATGTCCCATCCTGGATGATAGTTCCACCCACTATGGAGAAGGGGCGTTGTACCTACCTGATACGCTCCTTCTCGTAGGGTGGAACTATCATCCAGTCCCTCCCTGGTTTTTGTTCGTATCATTTTATGGTTCTGTATTTCTCTTGCTCATGCATTCTAAGGTTATAAAATTGAGTTGTACCTTTGACCACGTCGAGTCTGTCCTTTCGTTTTTCATCGTAACTGGAGGTGTGGCTTACAGACCCTCAGCTTTTATATTGACAGACTCAGTCCTCATCTGATTGGACGAGATCAAACTCATCCTGGATGATAGTTCCACCCTACGAGAAGGAGCGTATCAGGTAGGTACAACACC
The DNA here is from genome assembly GCA_027560375.1 of Imantodes cenchoa. Lineage (NCBI taxonomy): Eukaryota > Metazoa > Chordata > Lepidosauria > Squamata > Dipsadidae > Imantodes > Imantodes cenchoa. Next base: position 37,149 of record JANHGD010002277.1, read on the forward strand.
CCTTCTCAGCAATCTTGCCAAGAAGTAGAATGTATATATAACTAAAGTTATTTCACTTCCATGGCTGGACATTTTGCAGAAACGCTAGAATTTCATTGTCTCTCAAGCAAGTTTTATGTACAGGATGAATCCATTGCATCGGACTGTCATTGGCTCTTTTTTTCTAGGCAGATGGGCCAGGATTCCATGCACAGTGGACAGAATTAAGATCATACATAATTTTTTGTACATCCCATTGGGATCCACATGCTCATGAATCTCCTACTGTAGATGTATGTCATCTTAACGGATTCCATCCACTCTGCTTCCCTCTTGGAATGAAAGCAAATAATTTACTTCATGTAATGTTTGGACAGACAACTGATTGATTTATATTCAGTTGTTATTCCAGCCCATTCCTCCCTAAAAGGACAATTAAATATATATATAGAAGTGTTTTCCAGTGTTGCACATCTTCACACACTTGATTTCCTAAAATTTCTCAAAGAAGCAAGGAGCTGCTCAGAAGCAATGGGTGAGGAGCAGAGGCCACTCAGGAGTAACTATATCAAGCAACCTAGTCAACTTTATATTCTGAATCTAACAAGGCATCCTATAGAACTCTGCCTTAGATTGCTGGATAAATCTACAAATGGCATTGGAAGTATTTTAGATCTGTCAGCAGTTTTAATCTGAAACTTCTCATGAATAGGTTAGTGCTTCCAGTTAACCCCAATATCAGTTTCTTGTCAGTCCTTTGGTATTAAAGATTCAAAGGAGCACACACTATTTGGATCAATGTTTTCTATGTGGAGGTGATAAGTTTGAAATGGGTAATCAAGTTGCTGGTTCATTCAAATTCTAGAGATGACTATTGTTCTTGTTCCTTCCTTCCAGGAAGTCTGGGGCATCATATGTAAAAGTTTTATAAAAGCCTGTAGAGCAAAGAAAATAGCCTTTGTGATAAAGTTTTGTTCTTTGTAATAATATGTAAACTAATTGTGCAGATATATCTGCACCAGTAGGCAATAGAGATAAAATGATATATATTTTGAATCATGAACATATGAAACTTCACTAAAACAAAGACATATTTATTACTTACTGATCATAAATTAAAATGATGTTTTCTATGTCAATATGCAATTATAGTTTTTAGAAAGAAGTTTGCATCTGACCAGGTTTATAAATGCAAATTGTGAAATATTAGCAATATTGACATATTATGTAAATAATAAATATAGGTTATTTCTGAATTTTGCATCAAAGTTTGTGTATGAAATTTAAAATTGTTCAAATATAGTCTTTTCCAAATGTAGTATACTATGGACTTTGACATTTAAATGTTATTGGTTGCATTATATTTATTCATTAAAAAGAGACCATTTCTTTCTTCTTCTTTTTAAAAAAAATTTTTTTTTCCACTCATTAAACACAAGACATTACATATAACAAAACAAGTGGGGCCTTTGTAACCTCCTCTTCTTCGAAAGCTAATTTCAAATAATTGTATTCTATTTCAAAATTATTTTTGTTACTCTAGTTTCTCTAATGTTTAACTTACAAAAAGTACATAACCAAAAAGAGCGGATAGAAGAAAATAAACATAATGGTGGAGAACTATTTCTTTTATAAACCTTGAGTCTTTGCTTTTACTGTTTTTTTTTGTTCCTCTCTTTCAACCAATTATAGAACATATCCCAAACTTTATAGTATTCTGATTCTTGTTTTCCCTTTAGTTTTCTCATGAGCCTGTCCATTTCTGCGCAATCTAGTATTTTTTTGATTATCATTTCTTCTTGAGACCATTTCTTTCAAATAAGTTTTTTTTTAGGATTTGGTAGCTATAACATAAATGTTGTATTTTCCCTTTTACATAGCCCTTTGTCCCTGCTTCACAAACTACATTTGAACTTCTTCAAGTTTTAAAAATGGTTCAAAGCATTATTTAGGCTGCTCTGTAAATTGCAGAGGAGGGGAGGAATCAGCTTTGCTGACAACTGGGTGGCTTGGTATGATTTTAAACCTGCTACACTTAGCAATGCCCACTGGCTTCAATGGGTTTTTAGATCCTAATATATATAAGAACAATGTATTCTCATGAAAAATTATTTAAACCAAAGATAAAATAGGACAAGAGTTGAAATACATTTAGCCAAGAATCTTTCCTTGAACCATTTAGTATGAATCTTCTTTTCAAAAGTTACAAATCTAATCATTTCAACTTCTTATTTTTCTGAGACACCTTCATGAACATCTTCCAGAAGAATAACTTAATCTGCATAAGAAAAAACAAGAGGCACAATTTGTATATAATTTGTAGTATAAGGACAATAGTATATTTTTATTGGCTTATAAAAGCCAATTTGCCATTTGTGGCAAAGCCATTTATGAAAATGGAAAAGCCATTTGTGAAAATGGAAAAACATTTTAAAAAGTTTCTCAACATTAAAAAACATTTGTAAAAGTTTCTCAACAGAGACAATGAACCCTTAAAATTAAGTCTCCAGTTTACCACTACTTGTCTTCATTGAGAGATCCTAATGTCAGTTTTGTGACATATGGAGAGAAAAAAATAATGTTCATTTTCTCAACAAAATCCATACTTGAATAGTGCTTTACTATATCCCTCTTTACTCACAGTTTTTTAAGTCAAATATCCCCAGTGTTGTTTCCTTCAATTCCAATTCATCGTTTTTATTCCTTTTCTGATCTTTTTCACCTAAATTTTTAAACATATTGCAGACTAGGAACTGGTCAATCTGTCCAGACAGGTTTTCTTCAGTTTTCATTCTTCCAGTTTAAGTACTCAGAAGCATTTTTCATACTTCCTGTAATATCTAGATGTTTAAGTATTTTTTTAAAAACGCACTGGATTCTTGCAGATATTTTCTATAACTGAATTATAACTTATTTCAAACCAAATATTTTTTTCTGACGTACCTTAAGAAGACCCAAAATTGCTGGCAATACTCCAAGAATATTCATTCCATGTATTTGTATGAAGACATTTTGGTATTGCTATTTTAAAACGTTTTTTTCATGATTTTCTGTCTGGGATTTGCCTTCCCCAGTAGTTACACAATGAACCAATATTTTCATTGAGCTTTTACTAATGTCCCAACACCCTCTTCTGGTTAATCACAAATAGTTAATCCATGAACATTAGACCTTCTCCCTGAAATGAAAGTCACACATTGTTATTTCAATACGCTTTCTGAATATATAGGAACTTCTTTTACTTCTTCCTTTTCCACGTTTAAACCAAAGCTAGGGCATAGATAAAACACTAAGGCCAGAATTCAGTCTCCCACTTTCTAGCATGGTGTGTTAAGTATTAGACCAAACTCCCTAATATCTAATAGATAGCATTTTAATCCTGTCACACTTTCCAAACACTCTTCAACTAATCCCTTGTAATCCCTGCATTCATTCTTGCATTTCACTCTTTGCTACTTTATCAGACAGCAATCTTCTGTCATCAGATGTAGATGTAATCTTCACACTTAAGGAGTTTGCACAAGTTTAAGATCCTTATGCAAACCTTAAGTTTGCTCCTTAAGCAAACCACCCCTGCATTTTAGCATTTCTTCAGATGCTTTGTTAGATATGCAGCATTAGTATTTTTCAACATTTTCATGTTTATGACACCTTTCTCAGTGACATCTTTCTTGAATACTAATATTTATAACATCTTCTATTTCATTCGTCATTATATCACCAAATATTTAAGTGGTATTTCTAAAATCCTGCTCCTAGCATTCCCTTCATACAGCTTCTTTCACTTCTTTCTTCTAAGTTTCATTTTTATACTTTCCACTAGTTCTGGATGTATTAGTTTTTCACTTGAGTCCTTATAGGCTATCTAGGACTTATAGTAGAGTAATATCTTTGCCATACAGAAGTAGTTTGGGTTAAGCTCAATTGTATTTACTGGTATTTATATGTAGGGATACACAGACAAACACTGACACACACAGACACACACTGACACAGACACACACACACACACACGACGCATACCCATCATTCTATTTCTTTTGGGGCTAATCAACAGAAACATAGAAAAAGAGTGGGAAGTAGTAACCTAAGGTAACTAAAAATAAATGATATGAGAAAAGAAAATGAATTCTATTCCTTACTTTACATCCAAATGTCATTCGCTACAGTTTTTTCATAACTTTATATCTTTGCAAACCATTTTTGCTTTGACCACATCCATTCACCAATGTGGATAAATAAAATGTCTATATATTAGGGTATGCATTCCATTGATAAAAGTTAAATCAATATATATGATGAATGATTTGAAAAGTCATACTTATAACTATAGCACTTTGTTAAAGCACAATCATAGTTCTGATGGTATTGTCATCAATCATTACATATTATTCTATGGAAATAAATATCAAATTTCCTTACAGATGCATTTAAGAAAACAATTCAACATTTTGGAAATCTGGATATTCTGGTCAATAATGCTGGAGTGAATGATGAAATGAACTGGGAAAACACAGTTCAAATCAACTTGGTAAGTCTAGTATATACTATATTTTTAAAAGAAAAAAAGTATAGTTAAAAATATAGACAAAAATGTTACATTTTTGTGGGTTATTTTTCTTACTTCCAAGTATATATAAAATTAATAATAATTAGATTTACTATTTTTTCTGCAAGCATATGTTTCTTAAACAACTTTTGAATTTGGATGTATGAGAACAGCTGAATATTTTTATATTAGTCAAGCTTCCTAAATTCTTAGTTTTCATGTAGAAACCTATTGAAAACTATTCTAGAGTTTGATTAACAAATCTGATCACTTTTTATTAATATGAAATTAATGTTCTGGTATATCAATTTGACCTTATTTCACTAGGAAAAACAATTTAAGAAATTTAGTCAAGTCATTTTGGCTTCTGTCTCTAAACCAACAAGCTCACCTAGCATCTGTGTATTTTCTATTTTTTTTCTTTTGTCCTTTTTTGTTACAAGTAGAAAAGACTAGATTTCTGAATGAATAAAGCCAAGTACACCTTACTTCTCATTTCTGAACCTGAACAGGATAGGTTTGCAATTGTCCTAAATCCATACTTCTGAATCATGGATTAAGCTTGTTATGCTGAATGTAATTTTAATGAAAGCCGTGTGTATATGTGTGTGTGGAGACAGAGAGAGGGGAGGGAGTGAAGGAGAGACAGAGAAAGAGAGAAAAAAAAGGAGGAGGAAGAGAGGACAAGAGTCAGTCTTGATCCTTGCAAATGCCTAACTATGTCCCTGAAGTTTTCTTGCAACATTTTCAAAAGTAGTTTTGTATTTCCTTCTTTCTGTAGCTGACAGAGAATGAATAACCCAAGATCACTCAGCTGGCTTTGTGCTTAAGAAGGGACTAGAACTCATGTGTCCATGTCTCTTGCTTGATTAATTAAGTTTTGCACCAAACTGGCTTAATAAGATTAACTGAACATACAATAAACATAACATAAAATTAATTTTATGATTAAAATAGAGTCCAGAATCAAAAGCATTCATCCTAAGTTCACACTTGCTTTAGTTTAATATGTTCTTTAAAAATAAAATGAATGATAAAATATTTCATTAACAAAACTGTTGGTGCAAACCTAGCATTATTTTATTTTTGCTTTATTAAGATTCCTGACTGCAGCTAGAAGACCTCCGTCCTCTATCACCCCAAAGATCTAGTTATGATGAATGTTTTAAATCTTCCTTCAGAGTCCAATATAATTATCTCCCTCTTTTGTGCTAGGAATAAATATCAGAAATAACTTCAAAGTGTACGTAAAATTAATTAACATTACATTAGCATATCATATCAGCAGCAATCATGATAAATGTCACAATGCTACCTATTTGTATAAGACTCCCTTTCCAAGACAAACACTTGAAGTGTTATATCATTGCAATATAGTATTTCTTGCAAAATACTGCTAACACGCTTAACATTGTAAGTATGTTTGCTTTCTTCTGCCTTTTAATAATATACAAGAAGCTGTACCTATCAGTACATAGATAAATATATCTATATCTTTATAAGTACACATAAAGTTCCCTTTGGGGAGAAGGAATGGCTATATAAAGTTGATAAACAAATAACTGCAAGCAGGTGAAAAGGAAATATACATAGATCATAATTTTAAAACAATTGTTAATTAATAGTGAAAGGAACAATGGCAATGAGGACAATCATGATAGTTTATAATTCTTAAATGAATAATGAGGAGATGCAGGTGGACTTCAACTGACAACCACAACTGAGCCCAAATTTCTGTTGCTAAGTGAGGCAGTTATTGAATGAGTTTTTGCCCCATTTTACAACCTTGTTGTGCATTAGGATCATGTGATTATAAATAGGTCTCTGTCTTAGTTCATACCATTGACACCTTTGAAGGCTGGGCCCTATCTAACAAAGTGAAATTCAACGTAGAGAAAAGTAAAATCTTGTACTTAGGCAAGAAAAACCAAAAGTACATATATATACTGGGTGAAACCAGGCTTAATAGCAGTAACTGTGAGAGGGATCTTGGAGTGTTAGTGGACAAGCAGCTAAATATGAGCCAACTGGGTACGGTGGCAGCCAATAAAGCCAATGCAATCCTAAACTGCATTAACAGAGGGATGCAATCAAGATCAAGTGAGGTAGCGAGATAGCGAGGTAGTGAGGTAAAGCCTTAGTGAGGTCATGCCTAGGATACTGCATCCAGTTTTTGTAACCACAATATAAAAAAGATGCTGAGACTCTAGAAAATGTGCAGAGAAGAGCGACCAGGATGATTAGGGGACTAAAACATATGAAGAACGGTTACAGGAACTGGGCATGGCTAGTCTAGTGAAGAGAAGCAGCAGGGGAGACATGATAGCAGTGTTCCAATATCTGAGGGGCTGCCACAGAGAGGAAGGAATCAAGCTATTTTCCAAAGCAACTAAAGGCCAGACAAGGAATAATGGATGGAAACTGAACAAGGAGAGATTCAACCTGGAAATAAGGAGAAATTTTCTGACA
>JANHGD010002277.1:52174-69696 GCA_027560375.1 Imantodes cenchoa
TCATTGATGAAGATGTTGAAGAGTACTGGGCCTAAAACAGAGCCTTGGGGTACTCCACTGCTTACTTCCCTCCATGTTGATGCAGTCCCATTGAGCACTACACGTTGAGTGCAGTTAGTTAGCCTGTTTTGAATCCATCTGGTGGTGTTGCTGTCCATCCCACATTTTTCTCATAAATATGAGATAAATATGATACATTTTCATCATAAATATGAACCCATTACCAAACATACAAATTTTGATCACATGATCATGGGATGCTGCAACGGTTATGTGAAAACCGGATATTATTCACATTTTTCAGTGCTGTTGTAACTTTGAATGGTCACTAAACAAATGGTTATAAGTTGAGGACTATCTGTAATTGTTTCAGATGAATGAGAGAGGTATGTAAAAGCTTAATAACTGACTTTTATTTTGACTCTTGCAAGATCCCAGAGACAAATATCAGAATATTTTATCCAGTATTAAAAGTACTATATGATTTGTTATATAAAATATCGGCTTTTTATCATTATGATGGGAAAATGAATAGAAACAGATCACACCATTATTTAACTGACCAGTCCTCAAGTGTATTTATCCTTGGGAAGACAGAAATTTGTTTCTTTTCCCTTTTAATAGTTTAGGAAACATGAAATAATTTCTAATATTTATAGTCGGCCTTGTCTAATTTGTGTCATATGAATTTATTTGTAGCCCATCACTAATTGCTGAAGGACTGATAAAAATCCTTGAAGATGATTCATTAAATGGAGAAATTATGAAGATTACAAAACAAGGAATTAATTTTCATGAATATTGTACAACGCCATAAAAATAAACCTCGCTATTTTTTTTCCTGGAATAATTTATAATTTGTCTTCCCTAAACTCACAAATACTAAATTGTTACAAGAAAATCTTGGTAATGTTAGCACTTCATTTCAATATGAAAACTTCTGCCAATATGTGAAGGAATTTTGATATTAGAAATTACTTATATTTTCATTAATTAATATTTCAAATGCTGTAAAAATATACTATATAATTTTAATTGTGAAAAGTACAGTTATAAATGTGATGTTAAGCAAGTGATGGCTTAATTAATTTAGAATTTTTATAGATTTAAGATAAGAGAAATACTCTGTTATTCATAAATTAATCCAAGCAGCATGACAGAATTGCAGGATCTGATTTACATAGTACAGGATTGCATATTTAAGATTTCATTCAAATTAAATAATTTTATCTTTGTAATGAATTTTGCCAAGTCTCCCCCCCCCCATTTGTACAGACATATTTAACAGTATGTATTGTAGTTATTTAGTTTCAAGTTGCCAAATAATATTTGCTCAGTCATTATGCTAAATGTAAGGTTGTTGTCTAGTTACATTAAAATAGAAGTCATAATTTGGTTCACCTTTCTCACAAAATATACTTGCACTAGAAAAATAAAGGAACAAAAGTTTTTTCTGTGAGAGTGAGTGATTTCCGCTGACAGAATATTGTACTTTTAGGTACAATATCATGACTCAGCACAACATTTTAAACATTTGGAATACAATGTTAAATTACAAATATTTTTACTTATTTTTGTGGCATTAAGTTAGTTTTTACTTCTGATCACTAGACTAGCCCCTGCACATTTCTTGGCAAGATTTTTTTGAAGTGGCTTGCCATTGCTTTCTTTCAAGACCTGAGAGAGAGTGACTGGCTCAAGGTTACTCTGCTAGTTTCATGCCTAAAGGGTTAGGCTAGAATTTATGGTCTCCCGGTTTCTAGTCTGATGCCTTAATCACTAAATCAAACTAGCTGTTACATTTATATTATTAATTCCAGATTAATAATGAACAAAATCTAAAGAACTGTGAAACAAGATTGTCAACTCCAATAGCAGTTTGGAAAATATTTTGAAAATTATATTTTTAACAGAGCACATTTACATTAATACATAATACATAAATCAATCTCAGCCTAATATTCAGAAGTGACATTTTATTGCTATATGCATTACAATAATACTCATCAGAATCAGACACATATACAATGTGAAACCATCCACTTTAAAAAAAAAACTTCTTATTCAACATTTTTCACATTTAAAATCACAATTCCACTATTACAGCTTTCCGTTATCAGAATTTCCTTAATTCCATGTTATCCATTTTAAGGTCTGTTGTTTTATACATATATCTTCTTATAACATATTTACTCTTTTTTACAATATATACAACACTTATACTTATTTACACTCTAAATATACATTTTTTTCATTTTGTTACATTATGAAACCATCCACCGTTACCCATCCACCTCTGCTGCAGCTGCCAATCCGCAGGGCCAGGAAGGTTGGGGGCTGCTGAGATACAGGGTGCCATTTGTTTGTAAATAAGTCCTTTAAAAAACTTGCAGATTGTCTCTCTCTCTCATATACACACACTGCTGTATTACATGTTTATTATTTTAACACCTTGGTTGAAGAATCCAATGAAAGACAACATAGGCAGACACCCAGAAGTCTTCCAGATAACTGGAAGGCTGCCAAATATGAGAAAATTTTAGGTGGCCGTAGTGGAGTGAAAAACTACGGTAATTGTTTATATATTTATTCCACTAATTAAGGGAGTTGCTTCCATAGAACTGCATAAATATGCAAATACCTGCCTAATATCCAAACCATCACCTAATTTGCTAAGCCTTGAGAGTAATTTATTCAGACAGCAATTACTGGTATCTTCAAAAATAGAGTATTTGGCACAGAAGGGAGACCAAATATACCATAAACCAGGAGGAAGATTCATCATCCATATTCATGTCTGAATTCAAGAATACATCCAAACTATGAGTCTAGCTTAAGTAAAATCCCTGATTTCTGATTATTTTATTTTAACTGAGCAGAAACTGTTTCGGCATAGTGTCCACATATGGTCCATGGGCATCATGTGGCCCAGACAGCTAGTAATGTGGCTCCACAAATTAATAAAAAATTGTTTGTTATTTATATACATTAAATATATTATGTATTTTATATGTGGCCCAGGACAGTTCCTCTTATTCAGTGCCACAATGGACAGCCAAAAGGTTGGACAACCACGGATTAGAGTAGTGATGGTTAACATTTTTGGCACCGAGTGCTGAAACTGGAGCATGCTGGAGTGCCGGAACCCAGAAGATAGCAGCCGGCAGCCAACTGCTTTTCCGGATTCCATCATGCGCATGTGCACTGGCCAGCTGGTCCAGTATGTATGCGCACTGGCCAGCTGCTCTCTTCTGGATTCCAGCACGCTCATGCATGCTGGCCAGCTGGTCTTCCCATGAAGACCAGCTGGCTGGTGCGCATGCATGCAACAGAACCCGGAAGAGCAACTGGCAATGGCACACGTGCCCACAGACAGGGCTCTGTGTGCCACCTCTGGCACGCATGCCATAGGTTCACCATCAGGGGATTAGAGTATGCATCAATTTTATGTGACACACACACTCACACCAAAAAATACGGTAATAATAATAGTAATTGGCAGAGCCTCAATTGTACCATTGTGGCCATTGTTTTTGACTTTTTAAATTACACTATAGACACTCCTGATTGTCAGATTCAGTCACCAAATTAGAATGTGGGCAGCTTTCTTGTATTGAAATGGAGAAAAGAGATCAGTTGGGTGTCATCAGAGTTCTGACAAAAGTCCTGAAATCACACATTTACAGCTGGCCAAAGCCATGCAGGAAAACTTCCCGGGAGTTCCAGGATGCCCCACCACCACCCCTCTTGGTCCCAATGCAGCAGTTGCATCTCCCATCATGGATTGTGGGACCCGACTTTGAAAGGTAAGTAGGCATGGGGGACAGGCAGGAACCCGCATGGAAGGCAGGCAAGCATGGCAGGGCTGCAAGGAAGGGAGTAGGCTGCTGGCTCCCTTCCCCATGGCAGGGCGACCCCAACATGCTTGCCTGCTTTCAATCATGATGGGAGCTCCAGCCGGAGGAGTGGCAGGAGAAAGGTTCCAGAGCGGCGGCGGCAGTGCTCCAGGAGGGTGGCCCTCGGGGCCCTGGAAAGCACACAGTAAGGAATTGCCACTTTGGGTCCTCCCAGTCCCCAAAAAGCTGCAGAAGCAACTACTGAGAAAACCGGCGGGCTTCTCTGTCTATGCGAGCCTGGGGAGTGGTGGCAAAGAAGGCTTCAGCCAGTCCCCGGACTCGTGTAAACTGCAAAACCTGCCAGTGCTCTTGGTAGTTTCTTGCCATCCTCCTACCGTCTGTGCCCCATGAAGTTACTTATCTTTAGGCAGCTGCAGGAGGAGGCAGCAATAACGCAGGCCAGGAAGTCAGCAAGTGATGACGCCAGGGCGAGGCCGTGTGGACCGCATGGTGACCATGGTATATATAGGGCTGTCAGAGGCAGGGCGATCAGTGAGCGAACAAGTCAGTGAGCGGCGGGTGGGTAGGTAGTACGGCAAGCATGGTGTGGACGGGTGGGGCGTGGTGACCAGGTGTGCAGGGGAGTGAATGGAACCTGCTCAGAGTGTGTGGCCAGGCTGCCATTGCTGGCGGTTCAGAGAACCAGTCCCTATTTTTACTACCAGTTCTATAAAACCAGTCCAAACCGGCTAGAACCCACCTGTGCCTTGAGGTAATATTTGCCTTTTAGCCAATATATAGTTTAAATATTCCCAAACAATATTGCATTCTCATATAAAAATTGAAGATGGTGCACTCAAAATATACTATATATTTTTCAGAAAAGGTCACAAACAGTATTTTATTAATCCATTTCAATCAGAATTTCATGTGGGTCATTTTGTTTAATTGGCTGTGGCTAATGATTTGCTGCTGGCTAAAACAAATCTCCAGTTATTTATTTTAGCGCTTCTGATTTGTGTTATTTGACACCCTATTATCTTATCCAGGTTCATTAGGCACCATGCCTTTTCTCAGATTTTACATTTTTTGCTAAAGAGATGATATCTCCTCTTAGTCATTCCAGTTATCTGTGAATATCCTTTTAGTTTAGATTTAAGACTATGATTGTTTATTTTGTACACTTTTTCATTAGGTTTATGTCCAAACTAGTACAGCTTGTGTATGCTCAGATTGTTTTTAATATATCCCCATTCTTCTTTTATGAATTTCTACATTCTGCACTATCATGTAGTGCAGCATAGATAGCCTCAGATGCAAACGTTGAAAGGAAGGAAAATGGATTCATTGGATATTAGAAAAACTCTGCATTCCCTGAACAGCAGATGACAAGAAAGCACTGGAGTGCATAAAGCCAGACATATCACTGGAAGACAAAATCACAACATTCTACTTTACTTATTTGAGTCATGTCATGTGATCAAATTCACTGGAAAAGGCATTTCTGCTTGGAATGGTCAGCAGCAAAAGGAAATGAGGCTGCCAAAAACCACAACTAGTCATCAGCAAGGTAACACTAGCCAGAGCATAAAACAACTGAAAGAAGCTATACTAGATTGAAAAATGTGGAGAGAACTGGTCTATAGAACTGCCTAGAAGCAGATACAACTGAACAGACCATTACATTGGTGGTGTTCAGGAATATTAGCATTTTAAATCTCAGGCATTCACTATATGAGTTATTTAAAAAAGTAAATTATATTTTGTATCCTTGATTCAATAATACAGTCATGGTTAATTAGTTTTCCCCCTCATATTAATTTGCCTCACAAGTTTTAAAGCCTTTTCCCCATTTGGCTTCTATACTGTAGAATCAATTCTATTATTGTTAATGGTTTATACCTTGTTTGTGCAACTGTTAGGAAATTGTTTGTATCAATTATCACTTTATAATTATCTTAAAAAATGGGTGTCATTGTATATTATATGCTTGTATTGAGATAATTATGCATTTAGAGTTATATGAAGTGTTAGTGCTTTCCATCACCCAATCTTTCTGAATCCAAAGCTCATCCAAGATTAAAACAAGATGTTTATGCTGATCTTTGCAAATACTACAATGTTATGAGAAGAGACATATTCTGTTCTTTCTCCATAGTGGGTGAAACTATCAGCCAGGATGGGTTTGACCTTGTCCAATCAGATATGAATGAGTCTGCATAATTAAATTACTGGGGGCACTTCTGCCTATCTTACCCAGTTAATGACTCAGTCCTCATCAGGACAGTTGTGGTCACCCTTTTCTCCGTTCTACAACTACTGGCAGCTGGATAGTGAGTGCCCTCCACCTGGCATCTGGCCTTCATTGGCTGGCTCTACCAAGGGGCATCACTGGGGCTTCGGGCCTTGGCCCTGCTCCTGGTTCTTGGACACCCAGTTGGTAGGCAATGTGGGAGATCTTCCCTCGCCCATGACCACTGGCACAAGATAACACTCATCAGGAGACCTGTACTCTCCATCCTCCGACACACCACTCAACTTCACAGAAGAATTTTAAAAACACCTGCCTTTCTGCTGGAACTCCAGAGACGTGTGGGGGGAAGGCCCGAAAGTCGCTGTGGGAGGCCTCGCCTCCAGCGTGAATTGGCAGCTGCCCATCGCTTCAGGGAGGTCAGAGGGTAAGTGCCTGATAGCCGCAAGACCCTCTGTCATTTGGCCTCCCCAGCACCAGCAGAAGAGGCAGCAGGCCAAGTGATCCGTGCACGCGTGCACACTTTGACTCAATCGCCGCAGGTCCGACCATCAGCTGGCATTAATTAGGCCGGCGGTGTGTGGGAGGAGGCTCGGTCGGCCCAAAAAGCCGCAATTTGCAGCCGGAGCTCACAGCGTGGCATAGTGGCAGCTCCTTAGAAGCTCCGCCGGGCCCGACTGTCAGCTGGGGCTTGGCATCGCAGGAGGCCTCACCGAAGACGCGGAACCCCCCTCCCCACAGCTGCAGGCCCCATTGCAAGAGGGGCCTGGCCGGCAGGCTTCTGCCTCTGGGAGATCAGCCAGGTAACTCCCCCAGCTGCTCGCAGCCTCTCCCTCTGGCCCAATTGCTGCTTCCAACCTGTAGGCCCAAAGACCTTCCTCAGTGCTTCTCTCCTCAGAGGCGAGGCCAGTGGCCATTTTGGGGCCTCCTGCAGATACTTCTAGGCCCGGCAGCCATTTTGTCTGCAGTCCGGCCTACTCTGAGTCTTCAGGCCCTAATCCAAGCCTTACCATGGCTAAGCCGGCAGCCAAGAAGAAATCTAAGTGCAAGCACTCTTCCAGGGCTCCTGCACCCCTTCCTGTCCAAACCACTGTTCAGATGGGCCAGGCATGTGGGAAGAAATGGAAGGAGCTCCCCAGAACTGAAGGGTCCAATCTCCCTGCCAGGGATTCCACAGGGGGTGAGCTGAGAGAACCCCTGTCACTGGACCAGGCCGCTATCACAGTTGACGACACTAACCTATGGGGCCCTGCACCTCAACCACTCATATCTGAGGTAATTATCACCAACAGTACCACCTTGGCCCCTGCCACAACCATTGTGCACTTGCAAGCCCCTGCCTCGACAGTGGGCCCAGACCATTGTATGGTACAACTCTGTTGCACTGAATTTCAGGCGATGCTGTCAGCAGCTGTCCAGCAAGGCCTCTCGGCCGGCGTCCAACACACAGCTCAGCCTACTACACCGGCACAGGTCTACCCGACGGGCCCCTCGATGGCACCATCACCTCAGACCTCCCGGCTACTAGCAGTCTCCAGAAACCAGGAGTACTCGGCCTCTTCTAGCGAGGATTCTTCTGATCGGTCTGACAAGGACGAGGAGGGCCACGGTGGAACCATGTCTGACGACGAAGGGTTCATGCCAAGCACATCCTCAGCCCCTTCCACACTCTTTGACCCGGCGCTCTTCAGCTCGCTTTTGCATAAAGCCAAGCAAACCACTGGGCTAGCCATCTCACCTGCTGCGGCCAGCACCACGGATTCTCTATTCTCTTCCCAAGCTCCAGCACCCCAGGTCTTCGTGGATGCGGTCCTCAACCAGTGGGCATCCCCTGGGTCAGCTGTACCTCTCGAGTCTTCAGATCGGTGGTTTTTCACCATGGAGACTTCATTCCTGCAGCTTCTCGATGTGCCTCCTGTGGACCCCCCGGTGGCTGCCCTACATTCTGCCAATGCCGTTCCTGGGGACGTAGACAAGCTGCTTCGCCAAGAGGAACATCGGGTGGAACAGGCATCCAAAAAGGCACACCCCAGGCAGCCTCGTGGGTGATAAGGGCTGCTTCCACGGCCTCCTTCTTTAACCGCACCGCGTTGAAGTGGCTTAAGCAGCTGCAAGAACATCTTCCAGCTTCAGACACCAGGGCCCAGCAGGACGTCACGAAGCTGATTGCAGCCACACAGCTGTTGGCTGACACCACTCTACAGGCTTCCAGGTTCGCCTCCAAGTCTATCCTTTCCACTGTGGTTGCTAGACACATGCTGTGGCTATGCCAGTGGCAGGCAGATGTGTGCTACAAGTGGCAGCTTGCCAACTCGCCATTCCAGGGCAAGAATCTCTTTGGGGCGACCCTGGAACTGCTCCTCATTGAGAATAAGGACCATAAGAAGATCCTGCCTTCTCATTCACGCAAGGGGAGCACCAGGCAGCATTTTCAGCGCAAGCCTTCCCGGGGCCCTGAACCTTTCACCTCCTCAGGTCAGTGGGGGGCAGATCAATACACCTACCACCCCAGGCAGGGCCAGGATAAATTCCAGAGGCCCCGCCAGGTCAAGAAGCCCTTTCAACGGCACCCCAGATAAGGTCATCATTTTAATCAATGGGCCGCAATATCACAGGACAGGTGGGTCCTGGACACGGTTTCCCTGGGGCTCTGGTTGGAGTTTCATTCTTCCCCTCCTACCTCCTTCCGTCCCTGTCATATCTCCAAGGACCCGGCCAAGCGCTCCCTTATGGAAGAGGCCATTGAACATCTCCTGGAGATCAGGGCTACACGACAGGTCCCTTGGGATCAGATTGGCCTCAGCTTTTATTCTATTTTATTCATCGTTCCAAAGGCCTCAGAGGGGTGGAGGGCCATCTTGGACCTCAAACAGCTTAACTGTTACCTCAGGACACACAAATTTAAGATGCACTCCCTGTTTACCATCTTATGCTGCGTCCACAAGGGGGACTTCATGGTCTCCACTGATCTTACGAAAGCCTACCTGCACATCCCCATCCATCGGGAACACCAACAGTATCTTAGATTCTGTTATGCAGGTAGGCATTTCCAGTACCAGGCCCTCCCATTCGGCCTGTCCTCCACACCTCGTGTATTCACCAAGGTGCTTGCAGCACTGGCAGTGCATCTGCAGTCCTCAGGTGTTAGGGCCCAGTGCTACCTGGACGATATACTCGTCCTAGCGTCCCACCACAGGTTAGCCTTGGATCACCTGCATCTTACACTCTCCACCTTGACAAAGCTGGGGTTTTCAGTCAACATGGTGAAGAGCCATCTCCAGCCAACCACCAGCATCCTCCATCCCTTGAATGCAGGGTATCCATTTCAGCTGACCGGCAGGCCAGCATCAAGGAAATTGCTAATCAGGTCATTCGACTCCGCAAGGCTCCCATCTCCCTTCTTTCCACTCTGCTGGGAAAGATGGTGCCTGCCTTTTCCATCATTCCATGGACCCGCCTGCATTCAAGGGAACTACAATGGCTTTTCTTGCCATTCCAGAGGGTGAAGCAACTCCGACCGCCTGATTCCGGTGTCTCTGAAGGTTCGTACCTCTCTTCATTGGTGGACATCATCAGCTGTATTGCAGGGGTCTCTCTTCCTGGAGCCCCCCCCCATGAGACTGTGATCATAGACGCCAGCCTTTCGGGGTGGGGGGCCCACCTTCAGGGTCTGGTTGCTCAGGGCACATGATCACCAGAGGAGGCCAGCCACCCAATCAATTAGCTGGAGCTCAGGGCTATTTTTCTGAGCCTCAGGGCCTTTGCCCCTCACATCTCCGGTCATCATGTGCTGGTCCTTACAGACAACACCACAGCCAAAGCTCATGTCACCCAACAAGGGGGCACCCGGTCACGCTCCTTAATGAGGGAAGCCAGCAGACTCTGCCATTGGGCAGAATGCCACCTCCTTTCATTGACAGCAGACCACATTCCGGGAAAGGACGACACCACTGCAGACTAGCTGAGCCGGTCCACCATCGACCCAGCGGAGTGGCATCTCCAGACACACCTGTTACAGGACCTGGTCAACAGTTTCGGTCTTCCGGCAGTCGACCTCTTTGCCTCCCCCTGCAACAGTCATCTTCCCAGGTTTTTCACCAGGTTCTGCACCCCTGGGGCGGAGGGCTTCAATGCTCTCAGAGCTCCCTGGCTGGCAGGCCTACTGTACGCCTTCTGTCCCTTCACCATTCTGGACAGGGTGATACAGAAGAATGTGCAGGAGAGGGCAGAAGTTATTCTGGTGGCACCCCACTGGCCACAACAGCCTTGGTTCGCAGAACTCAAGCAGCTGTCCGTGGCTCTCCCCTGGACCATTCCAATCTGGGAGGGTTCACTTTCCCAAGGGTCCTTTCATCACCTGGACCCACATGGTTGAGGCTGACCACCTGGCGGTTGAGCGGGGCTCTCTAGCCTGCCAGCAATACTGCCAGAGGGTCATCACAACCGTGCTGGCCTCCCACAGGGAGTCCACCCAACGCATCTACTCCGCCACCTGGTGCGCCTTCTGTGCATGGTATGTGAGGGCAGGATGCTCTCCCTCTAGGATTCTTATTCCAAGGATTCTTGAGTTCCTCCAGGACAGGCTAGATAGAGGCCTATGGCCAAAAACTCTCCACAGGCAGGTAGCGGCCCTATCATCGGTCTTGTCCTGCAGGGACGCCCCTTCCTTGGCTCACCCATCTGAGGTAAGACAGTTCCTGAGGGGAGCACACAATATCTGCCCCTGACTGTGCACAGATTTCCCTCCTGGGATCTTGGGCTCGTGCTAGATTTCTTAACCAGGGTGCCTTACGAGCCCATACGCAGGGTATCCCTTCGGCATCTGACCTATAAGGTGGTCTTCCTGGTCGCTATTACCTTGGCCAGGAGGATCTCTGAGCTGTCAGCTCTGTCAGTCCGGGGAGATCTTTGCGCTATACATCTGGATAGGGTGGTGCTCCGCCTGGACCCCACCTTTATCCCAAAGATCAATTCCTGGTTCCACCGGGCTCAGGAGTTGGTCTTACCTACCTTCTTCCCCAATCCAGCCTCGGACATGGAGTGCAAAGGCATAAGCTAGACCTTCAACGTGCCATTCGCACATACATAGACTACACGACTCCTATCCGCAGGTCCAAATCCCTCTTTGTTTCCTTTCTTCAACCTGTCCCAGGGAACAAGGGGTCAGCATCCACCATAGGCCATTGGCTCCGGGCAGTAATTGCTTTGGCGTACGACCTTTCCCCTCGGCCCCGACCTCACTGAATTAAGGCCCACTCCACCTCACTGGCCTGGCGTATCAGGGCCTCCCTTGAGGAGGTCTGTTAAGCCACAACTTGGGCTTCCCCTCTTCAGTTCATCCAGCACTACCAGATAGATGAGTTTGCTGCTGAAGATGCCTCCTTTGGCCACAGGGTCTTTACATCGGTCTCACAGACAGAGGTATGAGATGATAACGTTCCCACCCTGGGACACTGGCTTGGGTATGTCCCATCCTGGCTGATAGATCCACCCACTATGGAGAAGGGGCGTTGTACCTACCTGATACGCTCCTTCTCGTAGGGTGGAACTATCAGCCAGTCCCCCCCTAAATGTTCCTTTCCTTACTTGTTGAAACTGGGGGGACACTTCTGAGAGCAGTTACCTGTACTTCCTTTTCCTGTTGAAGGCTCTTCTTTGGTCTGTCTACCATGTCTGGTAGCTATTGCAGTTATCGTGTCTGAATTTTCTCATTGGAGTTTTCAAGTTAGCACCTGTTAATAAATTGGAGAACTTGTTGCCGTGACCACGCTGAGTCTGTGTCTTCTTCGGTCTTCTTCATTAACTTTGTAAGATAGGCAGAAGCGCCCCCAGTAATTTAATTATGCAGACTCAGTCATATCTGATTGGACAAGGTCAAACCCATCCTGACTGATAGTTCCACCCTACAAGGAGCATATCAGGTAGGTACAATGCCCCTTTTCTACTGTATTTCTGCCATCAGTGTGCTGTCTCTTTTAGTCTATTCCTAAACATAAGGAACTACCAGACACTGAAAATACTGGTGTAAATAACTACCTTTAGTTGTCTTCCCAGACATACCACACATGCTATTACAAGGAAAGAAGGAAGGCTTCTGTGCTGGCAGGGGGGAAACCTCTGGTCTCTTAAAGGTATAGGTAGGCTGAGATTCTTATATTTGTATTCCTTTACCAAGCCAAAAGCTGATAATGGGAGGCAACAGAGTACTATGTTCTTGATTCAAAAAGTCTCCACTGAAATCATTTCTTTCCATCTGTCAAAAAGATCAAAGAAAGTTTGGAATGTATGATAGCCTTCAGCTACAGTGTCATCTGATCACTGGATCGGTTCATTTCAATAAATGATTAGGAACAGGTCTATTAGTCAGCAGCACTTTATTTAAGCAACTCTTAATTTTTGTAAAACTTCTGAAACAATCTAAGCCACTCTCATACCAGTTCGTATTTACTACTATTTAAAACATGTTTATGATGTACTTTCTTCTGCATTATAAATTAATGCCCATAATGTAATTACTATTTCAATTTTAGGCATCAGATTGACTCCTAAATGGAAATCCGGTGATCCTATAGCATACTACACAGATATCTAATTATATCTCATCTCTAGGGAGGAATCAGCTCTGCCCCTCCCATAGTGGAAATTTGTATTAGGAATAGATAAAGATCTGGGAAACAAAGTAAAAGCCAAATACTAGAGAAAATGAACAAACTTGCTATTTCTTGATTTGCCCACCCATGAGAAAAGTAGAGCAACTTTAAATCAGCTTTATCAGAGATCAGGCAATGAATGGAAAAACTTAACCAAAAATTAATAAAATTAGAGAACATACATGAAAATTACTTCTATCTGTATACTTGTGTTGATCTCATGGAAAGAAAATTGCTAATGATTATATCACTACTGGGATTAGATGTAGTAAGTAACACACTGTGTCATATAAAAACGAAAAGAACCTTAAAAGGTTGCACAGGAGAAACCAGTATAGTTCCATCCTGGAATGAAATATTGAAACATCAGAATGATTCAAACCATTAGTGATAATTACATCTACTCCCAATACTTACCTAACAGGCAAATTGCATGATGCCCTTCTATTAGTATCTGGACAGTCAGAATTCTTGCTCAAATGCCTTACTAACAGAAACTATCGTAGCTGCTTTTTTTCCTTTTCTGTCTCCTGTGTTGTTTTTCTCTATCTCATTTATATATGTGTATATATTGTGCATACAGATGTCACAGAGTATTCTATAATCATAAGGGCTTTCTTTACAACTCATCACAAAATGGGAAAATAATTTAATTAACAGCATTATTATGTACTCATAATGCATATAGGATGTTACTGTATATCAAAGATCTGGAATGAGTTTTAAACCTTGTAGCCTTCTGTAAATAGAATGGATTACCATTCCTTAACAATACACTAATGAAAAGAAATGCTTTCTGGGATTCCTAAGTAGCAAGTATTCTGCAAATTAAATTGTCTGGCATGCATCCAGTTAACAAAATGAAAAGAAATTGGTTTTGCGTTGTCACTTACAGAACAATCTGATAGTATCTCAAATTAAGTATATATTTAACATATCATACAATGAAGCCTTGACCTTTCCCTTAAATTCAAATGATGCCTAAAACGCTAAAGACAAAATACTCTGTTGAGATACAATATAGAGCTATTTAGCTACATTCTTTGTAAACAACAACAAAGGGAGATAATTACAGACAGAAGCAGAAGACAAGTCAAAGGGATGGTATCAATTCAAAGTTCTTAAAAAAAACCAATATTCCACTAACCATAATACAGGTATATAATGTTGTTGTTGGACCTAATGGCTTTATATTTCTCCAGTGTCGCCACTATCATTCAATAATCAGACACGTTAGTTATGGGATTGACTCCATTTTGTTATGGAGAAGAATATCTATTTCTAAAATAATAAAAATAACATGATTATTAATAGTTATGTTAATGCTGAGTTACCAATTATTGGATCTCTCCTCTCTCTTCCATTGCACACTTTTCCCTTTTAAAAAAGGTTGCAATGAGCATTATCAGTTCTATGGAAATTTAGTATGCCTAAATCAATTCATCCAATCCTCCATCATCTGTTACATTATAGAACAGTGTTTCTCAACTTCGATAACTTTAAGATGTGTGGACTTCAATTTCCAGAATTCCTCATCCAACATATGCAATTCATGGCTGGCTGGAGAATTCTAGAAGTTAAAGTCCACACATATATTTATTTTATTTTATTTATTTATTTTGTCAAGTGTATATATGATTACAGACAAAGTATAATCATGATTGTGAATACATAAGATATATAAGCATGGTTATGAGTACATGAGATGGTTTTGAATACATGGGAACATTAGGACAGGGATAGTAGGCATGCTTGTGCACTTATGCACGCCCCTTACAGACCTCTTAGGAATGGGTTGAGGTCAACGGTAGACAGTCTATGGTTAAAGTTTTGGGGGGTTGAGGAAGAAACCACAGAGTCAGATAAAGTATTCTAGGCATTGACCACTCTGTTAACATCTTCAAGTTGCCAAGGTTAAAAAACATTGGTTTAGAATATGGTTGTCAAACTCACTGCCTCACGTTGCTGTCACATGATGTTTCACAATGTTCTTCCCATTTGCAGAGCTGGGGTGTGCGTGGCCTATGCCTGATGCATCCGGCCTGCGGGCCGCCACTTTGACACCCCTGGTTTAGAAGATCATTTAGACCCAGAGTATGATGTGGAAACCAGGTATCTAGTCTAAGCTGCTAAACTGTGCCTTCATCTACAACTTTAAATTAGTTTGAAATAATTGGTTTAAATCAGCTCATGAATTATAGCGGACCTTACCATTTTCATTTTTTCTATCTTTCATGCTAAACTCCAACTAGTCTCTGAAGTACTCAGAAAATATGACCCTTCAAATTATCAGTGTTTAATGTTTTATTATTTTAAAATGAGATAAAGGTATTTTGTATCTATTTTACACCAAATGTTTCTTCTACAACTTGTCCATTTATCAATAACTTTTTCAAAACAAAAACTTATGGAAATGGACATTTATTCAACTTTAATTCTGAGAGATTCATATGGATTCTCTTTTCCTCTTTTCTTGTACGTTCTCTTCTTCATAATCTTATTTAGACCACATTTTCTAGAAGAGCCGAGGTGGTGCAGCAGTTAGAGTGCAGTACTGCAGGCTACTTTAGCTGACTGATCAGCAGTTCAGCTGTTCAGATCTCACCGGCTCAGGGTTGACTCAGCCTTCCATCCTTCCGAGGTAGGTAAAATGAGGACCCAGATTGTTGGGGGCAATGTAAATACATACATTGCTTAATGGTGTAAACCGCTTAGAGAGCGCTTGCACTTTAAGGCGGTATATGTGTCTCACTAATAAATAAATACATAAATAAATAAGACAAGAAAGAATGAATGGAAACTAATCAAAGAGAGAAGCAACCTAAAACTAAGAAGAACTTTCCTAACAGTGAGAACAGTTAACCAGTGGAACAACTTACCTTCAGAAATTGTGGGTGCTCCATCACTGGAGGCCTTTAAAAAAGAGACTGGACAACCACTTGTCTGGAATGGCATATGGTCTCCTGAATAGGGGGTTGGACTAGAAGACCTCCAAGATCCCTTCCAACTCTGTTATTCTGTTACTCCGTCCTAGGAAAAAGGTGATCTTTCTATCCAAAAAGCTGAGATAAGTCACTTAGGAAAACCTGTTAAAACCACTGACTGTTGCCACAGCTCATTATGCAATATTCTACTCTCTTATGTCAGAGGCCGGATTAGAATATCAGAAAAAATGTGATGGTAACTGAATCTACCTTCTGAAAATTCCCACACCTGACTAAAGAGGAAAAAAAAAATGACAGCTGACTCTAAATAAACTATTGTCTGTGAAAGCTTATTACTAGGAAGTATATTGGGCAGAAAAGATGAGCTCAAGCCCACATGAAATTCCCAGAGGAGGCCTGCCTAATCAGCTGATGTTCCACGGGATATTATTGATCCGTATCAAAATACAGGGTATTTACTTTTTTGATGTTTCTGTTCACAAGCGCATGTCACGGTTTGCTGATATTTGCTTTGAGATTATTCAAATCTTTAAATGTCAGCATTCTTCCAATTTTCTGGCAATGGTGTGTGTGTGTGTGTGTGTGTGTGTGTGTCTTAGTGTTATGAAAGATTAGGTGGATGATATAAAACCTTGCCACCACTCTTCTACCAAGAGCTTTGCAATGAAAGATCATTACTATTGGCTGCCCCCAGCCTCCTGCTATATCCTAATCTGTGAGCCAGGGAGTCCTTAACACTTTTGCCAAGGCTTTGGGCTTTTAGTCTACTATTAGGAAAAGTACCAAACATGGTGCTTTGCATCTTCCTGTGCAAAGCCCAGAAAAGCAGAGGTTAACAAAATCCTGTTAACTTCTGAAAATAAGAAAGAATACCAACAGAACTGCGCAGTGTCGCTCAATAGAGAATATTAATGAGAAATGTCCTTTTTCAATCCATGAAGCCAAATCCACATTGGAAACAGGGGGTTTACTGGGAAAGGAGAAATAAAGGAAAGACAAGAAATTCAACCATTGTGCAGTACATGTCAAAATCCCTATAATATTGAACACCGTTGCCTTGCTTACAGAAGATCATAGGTTTCAACAGATCTTCAGCAGAAGATGAGAGGTTCCAACATTCAACGTGTTCAACGTTCAACATTTTCTGCAGAGAAAATGACTTAAGAAAGATCATCTGAGGAACGTGATTAAATGTTGCAAGGCGGGCCCGCCTTGGTTTTTCCCTCTGGAGTGCTGTCAGGCTTCACGCCGGGAAGCTTGGCTGTAAATCATCAGCTTCCCAAGCACTTACCTCTGTTCATGGAGCAATTGGCTTGACTTCATCTGACTCAGCTGGATTAGAATCTATTGCAAACAAAGAACAAGAAAATAGGGCCGTGATGGCGAACTTATGTCACGCGTGCCACAGGTGCCATGTAGAGCCATATCTGCCAGCACGTGAGCCATTGCCCTAGCTCAGCTCCAGCGTGCATGTGTGCGCTGGCCAGCCGATTTTTGGCTCACGCAGAGACTCTGGGAGGGCGTTTTTTGCTTCTAGAGGGCCTCTGAGGTGGCGGGGGAGGACATTTTTGCCCTCCCCAAACTCCAGGGAAGCCTTTGGAGCCTGAGAAGGGCGAAAAACAGGCCTACCAGGCCCACTGGAAGTCAGGAAATAGGCCATTTCTGGCCTCTGGAGGGCCTCAGGGTGGGGTGGGAGGCTGTTTTCGCCCTCCCCAGACTCCAAGAAAGCCTCTGGAGCCTGGGGAGGGCAAAAAATGGGCCTACTGGGCCCACCAGAAGTCGGGAAATGGGAGAGTGGAGGGGGTCATGTGCATAAGCTCGGGTGGTGGGGCAGTGCGGG
>JANHGD010002278.1:47804-61860 GCA_027560375.1 Imantodes cenchoa
AATGTGCTGAAGCTGATCAGAATAAGGACGCTAACCAGATGAATACCTAGTAGGTAGATTTTTTCCCCTATTTTCCTTCCCCAAAACTTAAGTGAGGAAACCATGGTTGAAGGCAATATGAACCCTGCCCTTCTGTCCTCTGGCATTCCAATACTTTGGCTCTGAGAGAGACCAGAATAGTGATATTTTTTCTCCCCTTCAAATAAAATGTTCTATGAAATGCCCGTCACTAAATTATCAGATTAACCTTTTCCAAAGTCACCTGCTGTTGCCCGTCCACTGTTATTTCATAGGATACTAGCTAGCCATGAAAGCATGTTACAGCACCGGTCCCTGTTAAGATAGCCTAAGCAGACAGCCTCTTGCAATTATGCACCAAATCCTATATTACACTTTGTGGACCACAGCTGCAGTTTCAGCCTTAAGAGCATTTTTTTTCCAGAGGTTGTGATAATCAGCTCCCTCTGGAGTAGCCATTTACATTTCCAGCTCTGGGGTCTTGTAATCAGATTACTGTCACTAATGGCTAACTGTAGACAAGATGGCGAGCTGCAAGCAGCAAGGTTCCCTGCCTTATCCACTCTCTTTCTCTCTCCATTGCCGGCCTACTTCACACTGTTCAGTTAATATACTATCCAGGGACCAATCTATCATCTCAGCCCACCATTGTGTCTGAAATTGTTAGAAAAGCCCCATGGCAGCTGACAACAGTTCTGTATGAATGACATTAGCTTGATTAGCAAGTGCCGAGACTATGGCATAAAAGAGCTGCCCAGGATAGATAAGACAGGGAAGCTGAGGAAGAGACTAAATTTTGAGGATTTCCCAGGCTGGCAAATCTGATGGAGGCTACTTTTCAATTGGCCTTTAGATGCAGTTTTTTGGGGCAAAGCTGCATTTGGTGCTGTTTGGGCAACAAAAGCTCTCTTGATCAGAATTTAATCAAGGAAGGCCAAAAAAAAAATCAATGTAATGCAAAATTTCTCCTTTGTTTTTGGGTAGATTTTGTGTGTACTACTTTTAATTT
This sequence comes from Imantodes cenchoa, assembly GCA_027560375.1. Taxonomy (NCBI): domain Eukaryota; kingdom Metazoa; phylum Chordata; class Lepidosauria; order Squamata; family Dipsadidae; genus Imantodes; species Imantodes cenchoa. The sequence continues at coordinate 48,832 of JANHGD010002278.1, forward strand.
ATATATGCATCTATATATAACATAGATGGTACATATATTAATCATAAAAACACTGCATATATCTAAAGCTTTCTTCTGTGTTTTATTTTAAAGTACCATATTTTTCAGAGTATAAGACGCACCTAGATTTTAGAGGTGGAAAACAAGGAAAAAAATATTCTGAACCAAATGGCATAGTAATATATTATTTAATAAAATACCATTGTAACAGAATACTTTTTACAAACATGTATACTTTTTACAAACATGTACACTTTCTACAAACTTCAAACTTGACAGCTTTAAGACTTGTGGACTTCAACTCCCAGAATTCCTCCTCCAGTCATGCTAGCTCAGGAATGGGAGTTGAAGTACACAAGTCTTAAACTTGCCAAGTTTGAAGACCCTTGCACCCCTAACCTTTAACCCAGGGGTCTTCAACCTTGACAGCTTTAAGACTAGTGGATTTCAACTCCCAAAATTCCTCTTCCAGTCATGCTAGATGAGGTAATTAGAAGGCAAAAATACACCCATTTTTGCAAAAAACTGATCATTTTTCACCCATTTTTTTCACAAAAATGCGGTGGGCAAAGGGTCTGAGAAGCCTGCAGAGAACTCCTGGGTGCTGGGGGATGGCAAAAATGCCCATGTTTTTGCAAAAAATGGGCCATTTTCCACCCATTTTTTCACAAAAATGGGGTGGGCGAAGGGTCTGGGAATATATGGTGTGTCTTATACTCAAAAAATACGGTAATTCACATACAGTTAGTGTTCGGCTTATGATGGAAATGGGGCTGGAATTTCTGTCACTAGGTGATGGGGTTGTAAAGCATAATGGCAATCCCTGTAGTCCCAATTGTCATCCTTAACTAAATCCCACTGTGGTTAGAAAAAATAATTTCCAGCCAACTTCCCATAATCAAAGTCGGTGGGAAATCTGGCAGGATGTTGCAAGTCCCAGGCCGACGGGTATAATACTAATAAATAGTATTATTTTTCTGTGTCCAGAGCACACATGAAATCCAAAGGGGATATAATGATGTTTCTGTGCTAATTCTTTATTGTGTCAGTATTCAGCAAGAAATTATGCATGTTATGTTTGGTAATTCTTGAGGTAGGATGTGGATCTGGTGATTTATCTAAAAACTGCATGTGGATTCAGGGTAACCTGCTCCATTATACAAAAAAATTAAAAAATAAAATAAAAACGAAAGAAGCTTGCTAAAGGATTTGGATCATTACCACCACTACTAGAGAAAAAAGATAGGAAAGACTAGTTCATATGCATCAATTTTTAAATTAAGTTATATATGTTATATAAATCCTTATACTGGTAAAGCTGAACTATTTAGCGGATGTTTATTTCCATATAATTGTCTCCATCAAAGATATGCTGATTATCAACAAACAATTGTACTTTTTCTGTGTCCGGGCTGATGCTATCAAACAAATTACAATGCAATTGAAGCAAGTGTTAATTTATTAGAGTTTAGGAGGAGCTAAAATATATTCTTTCACCCGGGCCTTTTAATGCTTTCGTTTAATGGTTTCATAAGCTGCTTTCAGCTGTTAGAGAAGCAGAATACCTTGAATAAAGGCATCTGCAGGACTCCTTCCTCTAAAAACATTTACCCATCCTACCATCCAGCCAAGGTGGGCATGTTCCTGGTCCCTTCCCACAAATCTTGTCAACTAATGGAAGCTAGAAAGCATGTTAGCAAGGCAGCCTCTATCTTGCAGAACACCTTGTTCCCCAAAGTTCAGCAGGGCTCCACCCATTTATTTATTTATTTATTAAATTTATTTTCTGTCTAACTCATCATGGGGCTACTCTAGGCTGCTTACAAAATTAAAACATAGAAATGAAAAGAAGTGTAAAGATAACAGTAGTAAAGGACTAGATCAATAGAATAAACAATGAAAAAGAAAAGTTCTGGCTTTTCCCCAGGCGCTGGGAGAGGATTAGAATGATGATGGCACGTTAACATGGATTGGCACCAGGTTTTGTTGTATTAATGCTTCACATTTTAACTGGCTGTGCTTTTAAAATGATTCTGTGTATCTTTTAAGTTTTGACTGGGAACAAGCCAAAGTTGCCTGAAAGGTGACCAGCTGTATCAATCAAACAAATGAACAAAATACCCTTCTTGACAACCATGAGCTTCAGAAATGACAGTTTTACTAGAGTCCTCTTCCTTTTGAGTGGATGTTTCACTAAGTCATGGAGAAAAGAGAGGTTCTAGGGCCTTCCATTACCAATGCCATAGAGTTAATAGATGTGTTCCTCTTATTTTATATCTATAAGAAACCATTGAGAGAGATCATTTGCTGACAAAAGTCAGGTATCATTTGTAAGCTAATAAGGATTTTCCTATGTGAATCAAAGCAGCCATGTAGTGCCTCCTGGTGGTTACTATAATTGAAAATATCACACAGTATATACCAGTGATGGCGAACCTATGGTACGCATACCACAAGTGGCACGCGGAGCCATATCAGTGGGCATGCGAGCCAGCTGATTTTTGGGTCTTCTGGGCCCACTGGGAATCAGGAAACAGGCTGTTTCCAGCCTCTGGAGGGGGTGGGGAAGGCCTATTTTTTGCTCTCCCCAAGCTCCAAAGCCTTTCTAGGAGCCTGGGGAGGGAGAAAATAGCCTTCCCCCCTCCCTGGAGGTCCTCCAGAGGCCAGAAACGTTCCGTTTGCCAACTTCCATTTGGCAGATGGGAAGTTCTGTGTTTTTTTTGCTCTCCCCAGCCTTCAAAGCCTTTCTAGGAGCTTGGGTAGAGCAGAGATGGCCTTCCCCACCCTCGGAAGCCAGAAATGGCCCATTTCCCAACTTGAAAGGCTCCAGAACTTGAGGAGAGCAAAAAAAAAAAACAGGCCTTCTGGTTTAACCGGAAGTTGGCAAATGGGCCATTTTCTGCCCTCGGAGAGCCCCTGGGGTGGTGGGGAAGGCCATTTTCGTCCTCCCCAAGCTTCTAGAAAGGCTCTGAAGCCTGGAGAGAATGAAAAACGGGTGTGCCATCATGTGCCAGGAGCAGGTGGTGGCGGTCATGCATGGATGCGTGGGGCACCTGCATGGAATTATGGGTGTGGGCGCACATGCGCATGATCTCCCCACGCTTGCCCCCTTTTGGCACGCAAACCGAAAAAGGTTTCGCCATCACTGCTCTAAGCCACAAGTTCTCCTCCCTTATCAGCTGAGCCAGGGGAAAGATTAAATGTTTTTCTGTTGAATCACCTGGTATACCCAAATATGGGAGGGAGCATACTGCTGCTTTTTGCCTTTCAGCCCCACTCCAGGGGCCATCCAGGCTGATAAGGGAGGAGAATGTGTGGCTTAGAGGGTAAAAACACTGCCTACACAAGGCAAGCTGCCCAAGTTCAAATCCTAGAAGGGTATGGCTAGCTGATGAGAGCTAAATACCTTGAAATAGGTCTATACTAGTCTCCCTTTACTTCTTTATCAGTTCTTTGTAAGTTTGAAAATATGATTTGTAGCCTGGATGGCCCTGGAGTAGGGCTGAAAGGCAAAAGGAAGGACTATGCTCCCTCCCATATTTGGGTATACCAGTGACAAACCCTTCATTTTCATTTATCAGCAAAAAAATATTTGTTTTCTGAGGTTTTCGCGGATGTTTGTATGTAGGTCTTTGGTTATTCTCCTAGAAGCACCAAGCTGAAGACACCAGCCTGAAGATGACGAATGAGACTTCGTCGAAACATCGCCAAGACAATTCTAATTTCACGCGGGAGAAGACCCGAATAACCAAAGACCTACATACAAACACCGACGAAAACCTCAAAAAACAAATATATATATAAATGTGCCCATCCTACATTTATTCTTTCCACGGTTTGTTTCTCTTTTCATTCTGTTCATGCTTTACACTTCATTTTGTTTACTATTCTCACCACATATCAAAATGCCACTTCTCAGATTTTATCTAACTACATCACCCACTGTTTCCTTACAGTTATGACCTGGAGCATTGTCTTAAATAAAACATGAACATTCAAACCATTTTTTACTTTTTGCTGCTGGAATTCTTCAAAAATGGACATCTGCAGCTTTTACATTTTTTCTTGTTCTTTGTGTTATATCTGGCAACTGTAACAGCTACAAATCTTCTCGTCATCTTTGCAGTAGCTTTTGATCATCAACTGCACAGCCACAGGTACTTCTTTCTAATGAATTTGGCTCTACAGGACCTGGGCATTGTTTCAGTCATTGTCCCCAAATCTATGATAAATTCTCTCATGGACACCAGACATATCTCTTACTTTGGTTGCTTTAAACAACTTTTGATCTTTTCTTCCTTGGAAGCTTCTGATTTATCTCTTCTGACAGTCATGGTATATGATCGGTATGTTGCCATTTGCTATCCACCGCACTATGAGATGGTGACGAATTGGAAAAACCTGCACTGAAATAACAATTGTAGTGTGGTTTGCAGGTCTTCTCTATGGAATGTTGCATGCCACTACCACTTTTTCCAACTTTTTTTGCTCTATTATTGTCAACCAACTTTTCTGTGAAATTCCACCTTTGCTAAAACTATCCTGCTCTGGCATAAATCTACTTGAGGTTGGAATTCTTGTGGCCAGCCTCATTGCTGCTTTAGGTTGTTTTACTTTTATAGTTGTATCTTATGCAGTGATCTTCAAGACAGTGTTAGGAATCCCTTCTCAAAAAAGAAGGCAAAAAGCCTTATCCACTTGTATTCCCCATCTTACCGTAGTGTGTATGTTAGTATTAAGTGGATGCATTGTCTATATGAAACCTTCTTCTAACACTCCATCTTATTTAGATTTTGGGTTGACTGTTCTGTATGCCCTCCTTCCACCCCTATTTAATCCAATCATCTATAGCATGAGAAATAAGACTATCAAATGTGTCCTTTCTCAATTCTGGAGTTTTTAATGAATTATTTAATGTTATTTATATTTATATATGTTTTCATTCTTTTCGTTCTCTTAATAAAGTAATAAAGGTGGAAATGGATACTTGGGATGGAGGCAATTCCAACCTCTCAAACAGGAGAATGATAGAACTCAAGATGTTATTTGCAAAAATCCTGCTTCCCTAATTACTGTCAATTTAGTTTACTGCCGATGAATATGGATGTTTGGCAGCTCTGGAATTCCATAGGCTTGGAAAATATACTGGGGAAAATGACACTGTGGGTTTGATAATGACCCCTTTTGATGGAATGCTACCAATACTACAACTGTGTAGTAACATAGAATCTTATTCTGAATTTGAGGAGATGTCAGCTTTTTGAGATAGGCCCGTCAAGTAACCATCTCTTCAAGCTTAATTGGAATTATACTTTTAGAATATTAAAAGCTATGCTGTATTTAAGCATGGCTTGTAAAATAAGAACAAGATAAAATACCAGCAAGGATGAAATGAGGTTGCCCAGAGCCAATAAGAACTCAGGAACGAAACCTTCCTGAGGTCATCAAGAATTCCAAGAAATCAAAAACACCCATCCAACGAACGGAAGCTTGCAGTGCCATTAAAGCCTGTCTTCTAATTCTTTCCTGTATAAATGGGATATGTTAATGTATATAGAATTTCATTGAATGACAGAGTTGGAAGGGACCCAAGTTTGAAGTAGTCTATACCTGTACAATTGGTTTTTCTTGCCTAGGTGTAGAACCTTACTGTTACATTATACTATTATAATGAATGTCATTTTGTTAAATAGGGCGTAGTGTTCAAGTCTGTCAAGATCATTTTAGATTTTGAGCTTCTCTATTGGGGTGTTGGCTACTCCTGCCAGCTTGGTATCATTTGCAAATTTGATGAGTTCCCCTTCTATTTTTAAAATCTACCTCATTTATGAAAATATTGAAGAGTACTAGGCCTAAAACTGAACCCTGGGGTACTCCACTACTTACTTCTCTCCATGTGGATATAATTCTGTTGAGGACTACGCATTGAGTATGGTTTCTTACAAATCCATCTGGTGGTGATGCTGTCTATCCACAAATTATGTAGCAGGAATGATGCTTGCATCATAATGCTGCTTTACTGGTGTTATCAATGAAATCACACTTGCCTGCTATTTTTGTTTCTTAGCAATCAGGAATAATAACTAGACCCAAACATGAAGAGGTTAATTAGCTGTTTTGTTAGTCTAGCCTATACAAAGGAATCTTCTCAGATTGATTGTTGGCACCTAGCTGAGAATAGATAAGGTCCAACAGCATTCAAAGGCACAGGGGGGGATGTCAGACTTTGCCTTCTTATTATTTTATTTATTTATTTATTTATTTATTTTATTTTATTTATTTTTCAAGTACATATTTGAATATACATAGATATAAAATTGCTTATATACATAAGATGGGTACTGATAGGAGGGAACATTAGGACAGGGACGGTATGCATGCTGGTGCGCTTATGCACAACCCTTACTGACCTCTTAGGAATCGGGTGAGGTCAAGAGTGGACAGTCTAAGAGTAAAGTTTTGGGGGTTTGGTGACGAAACCAGTCAGGTAGTGAGTTCCAGGCATTAACCACTCTGTTGCTAAAGTCATATTTTCTACAGTCAAGTTTCGGGCAGTTCACTTTGAGTTTGTATCTGTTGTATGCTCGTCTATTGTTGTGGTTGAAGCTGAATTAGTTGTTGACAGGGAGGACGTTGTAGCAGATAATTTTTTGAGGTAAGTTTAGGTCGTGCCGAAGGCAACGTAATTCTAAGCTTTCTATGTCCAGGATTTCAAGTCTGGTTGTGTAAGGTATTCTGTTGTGAGTGGAGGAGTGGAGAACTCTTCTAGTAAAATATCTCTGGACACTTTCTAGTGTATTTATGTCCGATATGCAGTGTGGTTTCCAGACAGATGAGCTGTATTCAAGGATTGCTGTGGCTAATGTTTTGTATGTTCTGGTTAGTAGTGTAATATTACCGGAGAAGAAACTATGTAAGATTAGGTTGACAACTCTTGAAGCTTTTTTGGCGATGTTGTTGCAGTGGGCTTTGGCACTTAGGTCATTTGATATGAGTATTCCAAGATCTTTGACAGCCATCTGTCAGCCATCTATTCCAAGATCTTTGCTGCCATCTAAGAATTACCAGATTTTTACAACAGGCAATCTCCACTTACAACTATTTAGTGACTGCTTAAAATTGAGTGGTTCTGAAAAAAAAGTGACTTATGACTGTTTTTCACACTTATGACCATTGGTTACATGATCAAAATTCAGATGCGTAGCAACTGGCATGTATTTATATTGATTACAGTGTCCCAGGCTCACACCTTTTGCACCTTCTGACAAGCAAAATCAGTGGGGAAGCGAGAGTCACTTAACCATGTTACTCACTTAATAACTGCAGGGATTCACTTAACTGTGGCAAGAATGGTAGTAAAATGGGGTAAAATTCAATTTACTGTCTTGCTTAGCAACAGAAGTTTTGGTCTCAATTGTGGTCGTAAGTCGATGGTTGTCTATACTTCCTTTTCTTCCTGTCTTTCAACCATGATGTGTTACCTGGTTTTGATTAGCCTTGTTTCACAGGCCTGGGAGAATTTTATGCATGTGAACCCTTTATGTGACCCAGTGTTTCCTGGAAGTAAGAGAATAGTAGCACAGCACCTAAGTAAATGAAGCAACAAAGAAGAGTGGCATCTATTGGTTTGTTTCCTTCCATGGTTGCCATGCAGCTTGAAAAACAGAGCGGTGTTGGTGCAGATGGAAAAAAGAAGTAACAATTTAAATACATTAAATAAAAATAACAGCAGTTTATGAAGCTTCCTTTAACTTTTCTTGACCTTTCAGAGAAAAGGATGACTGGTACAATACTTGGAGTTGGGCCTGGAGTATTCATCTTGGCAGTGGTCTGGGTCTTGACTTTATTGCTGTGCCTGTTGTTATCCAGAGCTTCTGGACTTGCTAGGTAAGATATCTCTATTACTGGCAAAATAAATGGAGGGGAAGCTGCTGTTAGAATGAATTTCAGGCAAAGCTTAAGAAAGCAAGAGATTTTTGTGCAAATGCTGGAGATTCTTAACCTGAATTGTCCTAACATTATATAATACAAAGGAGATGTTAACAAAGAGAGACTTTTCATGGTGATGAACGCGGGTAACCTGAGATGCAATGAGGTGTGGTTTTTTTATTTATTAGATCATTCAACTCTCTGGAGTGTTAGCTCTGTAAATTTCCTAATGTTTGATCCATGATCAACTTTACCTGTCAGGCTAATAGCTCTTAGATATGCAGAGTATGATCCAGTCTCCAGGAAGCCTCCCCAGCATTTCTTCCGCTCATTCACCAGGTTTTGTTGAGCATAATTTCTGTGCTTTTAAGTTGGCTGTAGCAAAATGCTGCGATGAAAGACTGCCTGGCTCTAACAAGGAAATTTTACACAGCCTGCCTCACTGCAGTTGCAGGTTACTGGACCAGTGGAATGGTCCCACTTGATCATGTTAACTATTGACCTGCTGACCTGTGTACAAAAGGTGATTCAAGCCTTGCAACAGAATCATTTCTCTTATTGGGCACCTGCTGTTTCTCATTAATGCTCCTGTTTTCCTCTGTGAATTTTCTTAATTGTATCTGGCATTATTTCTTTGTATTAGTGTCACATGTAAACCTTTCTTTGAAGTAGCAAAGCTTTTATACAATTCTTTGCTCTGTGCTATAGCTGTATAGCAATCTCCACTTTCTATTTTCCCCCTCATTCTGACTTGCCAATGAACTGTTCTCTGAATATCTGGAGAGGCTATTTCAATGAGAGTATAGAGCCTGTAATAAACAGTTATTCAATAATAGGTCAGTTTTTCTCAAGCGACTGGAGCATTCTGACATTGCTTATGCATATTTAGCATTTCAGTAACAGAGCCAAACTAGACTGTTTATGGTTGCTGTAAGTTTTTCATAGTATACAAATAGAAAGTAGTTGAGTTAACTATTTCTTGTAATACTGAAGGTGACTACTAAACTTTAAAGAACCATGGTGTTCCTTTTTTAAAACTAGAAGTTTAATGTACATAACTTTAATATTGTTTGGATGAAAGCATAAGAAATTTTTGAAGAAATTTTGTACTTTGTTGTCAAAAAATAATGAGATTTTGCAAGAGGTATTACTATTGAAAGGTACTCTGAAAAGCTGCAATAAATGAAAATTGAGAGATACGTTGTTACTTAATATAATACATGGCAATTCATTTTCTAGATTACCCTGACATAAAAACAGATTCTTCCCAAATCAGTTCAGAGTTGCGAATTTCAGTAATTAAGTTGATTAAAAGCATAATAAATATGAGAATGTGTAATTAAATGTTAAATTACCATTTTATAATCTTCCTGTGCCTTCTTCCTTTTCCCTTCCTGGGCTTGATGACCCTTGTTCTGCTTACTAATGTAATTTTAGGGTTCACAGATGATGATATGTCATGAAAAGTGGGAAACCCCAGAGTTTACCTTCTTTTTCATCAAAAGAAGTAAAGACATACAGGAATTCCTTGACTTACAGTCATTCGTTTAGTGACCCAAATTACAACAGCACTGAAAAAAAGTGACTTAAGTTTACAAACATATTACTGTTGCAACATCCTGATGGTCACATGATCAAAATGTGAGTGTTTGGCAGCTATCATTTATTTTTAACGGTTGCACTGTCTGGGGTCATATGATCACCATTATAACCTTCCCAGTTGGCTTCCAACAAGCAAAGTCAAAGAGGGAAGCCGGATTCACTTAATAACCTCATGATTCACTTAACAGCTGCAGTGATTTGCTTAACTGCGGCAAAAAGGTCACATAACATGGGACAAAATTAACCCTTAATTTTGTCCCATGTCACTTAACAACTGTCTTGCTTAACAGTGGAAATTTTGAGCTCAGTTGTCATAGGTCAAGGGCTACCTGTACATCTAATGTTTGGCTTATGAGCAAGAACTAATATGGATTATATACAAGTAAGAGAAGCTAGTATTCAAATATTGTGATGATTTCTTTATTAACTTTCTATTTCTCTAGGTTTTCAGTCATTCTGGTTTTCTTTGCTGCTGTGATCATCACTTTAATCTTGTTGCTTTTTCCTCGAGCTGGCAAGTTTCCCGCACCAGTTACAGAAATCAAGGTAAAAGCATCTGCAAATCAATGTGTTCTGTCTCAGCTGTTGATGAAACCAAGACAAACGCAGTCTTTGAGCTGATTGAGCACATGGGCTAAGTATAGTCTCAATGAAATGCATCACCCCAAGCAGAGAGTTAATTGCCTGTTTCTCAACCGCTGCCAGAACAAGAGAAGCATTGCTGGAGGTGATGACAGTAAGAACCAGAGTTAGAATATTCTAGTGCTGCCCCAAGTTATTAGAAGCTCTGGGCTGGCTTGGCAGTTGGGTATCAAGGACTCCGACTAAGAGTAGGTGGATACTTTGGATCAGATTGAATTTACGGCAGGTTAAGGGTTCAAAAATAGGATTCTATTTTGAAGCAAGTATCTGGCAGTAAAGAAGGGAAATGAAGCAGCCTCTCATAATGAGTTGTTTGAGCAAAATCAAAAATACTGGAAGTAACTTCTTTTGCTTGACTGAAAATCTAGAAGTCTGACGTTAAAAGTGAAGGTTGTTTATAGAGTTTAATTGAAAGACCCAGCCGTTTGGTTTAGTTGTTTGAACGCCCATTCTGTGATCAGAAGCAGGCACTGGAGGACTCCCATTGATTACAAAGACTTGCCAGATGAATTTTGCATTTGTGAAGCTTGTGCTGTGTCTTATCTAAAGAAATCAAAAAGGCAATAAGAGGCATCTGGGCAACAGGAAAATGAAATTAAAATCTGAAACTAAATGGCTCTTTATCCCCAGGCATGAAAAAATCAGCTATAAAAACTAAGTATTTAAGCCAGAAAGAGAAGTCTCAAAAAGAATGCTTGCTCACCTTATTAGGTGAGAGGAAATGCTTTTACACTAAGGTTTGTTTGCAAAGGGAACCTGCTTCCATGTTGTATTATTCATAGAATTTTTTTCCCCATTAGACACAGAGAGTGCCTTGCTTTTCTAGGAGTCCATTTAATCTTAAAAAGGAAAGTTCGTTATAACTGCTTGTTAAACTTTTGGAGATACTGTCTCATTTATGCTTCAGCTCTTTTCTTGTTTTGATGAAAAGATTCTTCAACAGGGCCACACAATTACATTTGCATTCTGAAGCTTTGATTTGGATTCATACAATTTCCTGCTTCCTGTCTCCTAAAATTCTATTCTGTCTGCTTATAAATCTGCTGCGGGTCAGACTAATAACGAGTAATGAATGTGCTATCTTTACTTACCAATAGTTGTCACTCAGTTGAATATTGTCTCTGAATATAAAAATTTCATTAGCCATTATGGCTGCTGTTTATTATTAGGGTCTGCCAATATAGGTTTTGCTTCAACTTCATTAAAGCCAGTGCTCTTTGCCATAATTTGCATCAAGTTATGAAAATTACCCTTCATGCATTTTTTTCATAGCTTAAGCCAGTGCTATTCCTTTTATGGGACTCTCCCATATCTGCCACAACCTAATGACTTGCCTTTCATGGTCTCAGACAACTAATCCTACAATTAAGTAGGGCAGGGGTAGCAAAATCAAGGCCCGTGGGCCAGATCTGACCCGTGGGATGCTTAGATCTCGCCCGTGGGGCCACCCTGGAAACAGTGAGGAACCGGCCCGCGGTGCCTCTGCCAGCGAAAACAGGCTCCTGAGCTCCATTTCCGGATGCGACGGCCTCCTGCAAGCCTCTGCCAGTGAAAACGGAGCTCGGGAGGGCTGCACTCGGCCCTCCCAAGCTCTGTTTTCACTGGCAGAGGATTGCAAGAGACCTCTGCAGCCGGAAATGGAGCCTGAGAGCCTGTTTTCACTGGCAGAGCTCTCAGGCTGCCACAGGCGCGCCCGACATGAGTGACATTGAGCAGGCCATGCCCATTCTGGCCACACCCACGCCCGCCCCTCTCCCAAGGTCAAACACAACCCTGATGCGTCCCTCAATGAAATCGAGTTTGACACCCCTGAAATAGGGAAATGGATGCTTTATTATAGTTTTTCCCCCAAAAAAATCATCCACATCAAAAGTTCTTAACTGTCTTGAGCTTCAGATTTTTTTAAAAAAATACTATTTTTTAAATCTAGAAATAAGACCCAACATCATTTGCAAAAAAAAAAGTTCCATAATTAACGGCAGTAAAGATGTGAACTTTGAGCACTGATAATATTACCTAGTCAGAGAGTGAACCATTCACAAGTAAACCACCAAACAGAGAACACTAAGGATTTCACAATAACCTCCATTGTGATGAACACAACTTGTCTTCTTTAATCTCAGGAGCTGGTTCTTATTCCTTTACGTGCAGATCCTAGGCTTCTGCTTCTACCTTATTAGAGTGCGTCCTAACCCTCTCCCCATCTTTTCCTTAGGGTCGTATATAGTTCTACCCTTTTCCAATAAATCACACTTTTACTAATGTAGCCGATGCTTCCAGCAGATTTCACCAATAATCAAATATTCCTCTAGGCTTTTACCTGCTGCTAGATTAACCCTCCAAAGAGTCTGAGTTTTTATTAAGAGCTGTGTGTGTCTCTCGGATCAACTTTAGAGGCAATTGATTCCTCTTTCCCAGAGATTTCCCAGACCTAATGCTTTAAATTCTATACTCATTCTGAAGCTCTTCTGTCCTTCTCTCCTTGATGATGAGAGTGCTGTGCTTCTTGCAGGGCCCCTTCCTGCCCACATTCCTGCACAGTTCTGGCAAGACAGACCGTTGCCTTAGCTGGAGTTACCTTCTGAAGGACTTTTTATCCAGCAGCTCAATTTAAGGGACAGCCAATGTCGCCCTTCTCCACAAGGGAGATCAATGTCATTTCTGAAGGAAAAGCATCTGTAAAAATTCCATGTATCTGTTTCATTTTATTTAGATCAGGGGTGTCAAACTATATTTCTTCGAGGGCTGGATCACCATTGTACTTCTTTGCAGGCCGGTGGAGATGGGAACATGGGGGGAAGACAGGACAGACGCCTCCTGCAGCACTTTGCCAGCCAAAACAGTGGTGGGGGGGAC
>JANHGD010002278.1:109600-122356 GCA_027560375.1 Imantodes cenchoa
AAATAGATCTATAATAGGCTCCCTTCATTTTCATTTATCAGCAAAAAATATTATAAAATATAAGATAGCCTGTCAGCTATAAAAACTGCGCAGCAGTTGGGGTGGGACTTCCATTTTCATGGCTTTTGTTTTTCCCAATCATATCCTGTCAATTAGCAACAGAATGCCAGTCTCAACAGATTTTCAACCTGACTCAATATGGCAATTTATTAAGAAAATTTATATGGCTACTCAATCCACTCATCCTGACTCTAAGGCAGCTTACAACATTTCTTATCTAACTGCATAGCTGTGAGTTTTATCAGTCTGATACAGTGAAATGGGTTCTTTATTTTGCATAGCTTGTCCGTAAGAATCACAGTTCAAAGTCTTTGCAGTGACATCACTGATGGCGCATGGTTGCCTTCTCTATTTTACCAGCTGTTTTAGAATTCACTGAATCAAAATCCAAATGAGGTGGGCCGGTACTTAAAATAATGGAACAAGGGGCACTTCCAAATATGATACCTTTGTGGTTTTTGTAGAACATACAGTTGTTGGCACAGCTATCGGGATGAGTGTCCCAGAAACCTGACCCACAAAAGCACAAGGGAGGCAAATGTATATTATACATATCGATCTTCTCTCGCATCTGGGCTCGTAATGCTTCCACATATCTGCAAAACACATTTTTCTCCTGTTCAGCAACAATTTTAAAGCCTTAGTGCTAGAACCAAATTTCCTGGCTGAAATCTGCGCAACATATTTCAACTATTTTTCTTCTGCAACAAACAAGCAAACAATACCAAACAAGGAGCTATAAGGTCACTTAGGTTTACTGGGACACAAGCTTTTATGGACTAGAATCAAGTTTGCAAGATTCATAAAGTGTCGCTTTCAATCGGTGTGCAAATTAACATAAGCTCCTGCAATGTTTAATGATTAAAATTACAGTAATTAAAATATTAACATTAATTTAATTTTAACTGCTTTTTAAAAAAAATACTCTACATCATTACATAGGACATCTTCAATCACATATCCTGTTTACCCCAAAATAAGACATCCCCTGATAATAAGCCCAATCGGGCTTTTCAGTGCATGGCAATAAGGCCAAGTGCTTATTTCAGGGTTCAAAAAAAGGTCTTATTTTTGGGGAAACATGGTAGTTACAGAAAAGGTATTGAAACCTAATATAACTACAGTACAAATACAAACCTCAGACAAGAATCAGCAATATAATGAAGCCTGGATTTAATAGTTCAAGAAGAGGAGACTTATCGTATTTTCATCCGATGTTATATGCAATTTAATGGGTATTCAGAGATAAGGGACATTCCCTTTCCCCTACTGTGATCTTTTAAATCAGGGTATACTGCATATCTGAAATGCTTGAAAAAATTCAGGAAAGTCATCCACAATTAGGCACAAACCTCTACATGTCCTGTCTTTTATTGATAGCTTCCTCATAAACTTTTGCAAGGGTCACAGAGGCAGCTATTTCTCCAAGTGCTTCTTGTATTCATGTTCTACAGTGGATGTGGGGCCTCAGGTGGCCTCTGGTCATTCTGCTTGCCCATAATCACATGCTGCTGCTGTGCCTGACCGAAGGGACCATTCCTACAACTGTCAAAGCTACAACTATCATCAACTTACTGTAATATCCTGGAGCAGGATAACCAAGTGAAAAAGTTGGCTGGAAGCATTTGCAAGTATTTTGACCAGGTAATGGTTATGTTTGCTGGTTTAGAAACTTGATATAAGTCTAGAAATATAGGTAGTCCTCAACTTACAAGTTTGTTTAGTGACAGTTTGAAGTTACAACAGCACTGAAAAAAGTGACTTATAACTGTTTTTCACACTTATGACCATTGCTGCATCCCCATGGTCATGTGATCAAAATTCAGATGCTTGGCAACTGACTCATATTTATGATGGCTGCAGTGTCCCAGGGTCATGTAATCAACTTTTGTGATCTTCTGACAAGCAAAGTCAATGGGGAAACCAGTTTTACTTAGCAACCGTATTACTAATTTACCAACAGCAATGTTCACTTAACAACCATGGCAACAAATGTTGTAAAATGGGGCAAAACTCACTTAACAAATATTTCACTTAATGACAGAAATTTGGGCTCAACTGTATCGTAAGTTGGGGACTACCTGTAATCAACACCTGGAGAGGTTCAGCTGCCTTTGGTTGTACTGGTGGTGCTCTCCATCACTTATCTCCCAACTAAGAAGGACCTTGGCCTTTAGGCTTTGTTTTAGACCAGGTGAATGCTTGTTCTGGTCTGGCAGTGCTTGTAAATGCAAGTTTATTGGATCCCAAACTTTAACTCACCTAGAATATTCTTTATTTTTTTGTACTCTTTCCACTACTTTTTTCTTTTCTTCTGGGTCTTCCAGTTTCAGTTGTTGCAGTTTTTCACAGGTGTTCCCCCTGGGGTTAGCATTTTTTTGTGAAGCCATCTCGTGTGTTCTTTTCTCCTTTGCTCGCTGGGCCTCCTGTATCCTCTGTTCCTCTGCACGGCGCTGATACTCCTTTTCTTTTCTAATTCTGAGGCAGATAAAATTTCCAGTCATTCAGAATTAGTTATTGGAGTACAGAATCAAATGTTAGAGGAACACAGCTGTCCATTCTGTTTTGCTATCAAATTTCTATATGAAATAAAAGGAAGATTATAACATCTGGTTAAAGGCATATTATTGTTACTTTAGTTTCAGCAGATTGAAAACATAGCAATCAGCTTTGCGTCTTATTTAGCATGTTTCTTCATGGAATACTTGACTGTGTATTCCACATTACAACTTTTTCCCACTTTACTTGCAAATGTTCGGTTTCTAACCAACTATACATTAGAACAAAAAACCAAAACAAAACCAAAAAGACAATAGTATAAAAGAGCTAGGGGACAGTGCAAAAGAAAACTAAGGAAAAATAAGAAGTTTATAACAAAAATATTGACAAAAAAAAGTATTTCAGCTACATAATTCTATATACAGGTAGTCTCCAACTTACAACAGTTCATTTAGTGACTGTTCAAAGTTACAATGACACTGGAAAAAGTGACATGATCATTTTTCACACTTATGACCGTTGCAGCATCCCCTCAGTCACATGATTTACATTCAGTTGCTTGACAACTGGTTCATATTTATCATGGTTGTAATGTCTCAGGGTCATGTAATCAACTTTTCTGACCTTCTGACAAGCCAAGTTAATGGGGAGACCAGATTCACTTAACAACCAGGTTACTAATTTAACAACTGCAGTGGTTCATTAAACAAAAGTGACAAGAAAAGCCGTAAAAGGGGGCAAAACTCACTTAACAAATTTCTCACTTAGCAACATAAATTCTGTGCTCCATTAAGGTTGTACGTCAAGGACTACCTGTATAGGAATGGTACAACAGAGAGCTTTCATTATAATATCATAAAAGTTCAATCAAATTCAGTCTCTCACAACAGTCTTCAGTCACACAATTAATGGAAATCGCCATATTCAGAAGATAGATATTCTCAAATATTAATCAATAGGTCACAAACAAGTAGTTGTGTTTATGCCATATCTAGACCTCCTAGAGGGGTCTGGTTAATCACTGCATGGAAACAGAATGGTGGATGAAATCGACCTTCAGCCCAAATCATCAGAGGGTAATTGCGTAGTTGCTGCCAGCTTACTAAGTCAAAAGCTCTTCAAATCAACGGAAAAATACAAGAATTTAAAAGGAAAAATATTTGTTTTAGAAAACCACGCTGCTTAAGAAAACGTAGCCATTTAACTCTTTTGTTCCCCCCCACCCTTGGCCAATCTCTTTAAAACTCAATATTTGTCCAGACTTTACTGCATCATTGTAAAGTTTTCACTAGTAAAACACTATGGGAGCAAGGGTAAGTTAACCAAATATGTACAATAAAAGAGAGCATTCTCTCCTTTATAAAAAGGCTCTGCCAAGTAAGAATTTATAAGAAAAGATTCCTCAGATGTTATGAGAATGTGAATCTCTGTTTCAATGTACAACTTGCCCAGGTGACCTCTCTTAAGATTCTTTTACCACTCTATTTTTAAAATATATATCCAATAAATTTCCCCTGGAGCCCAGATATGCTTTTAAAAAATGACAATGGCATAGCTTGGCACCATTTTTTTAAACTTCATGTTACTATAGTTCAAGTGAGATACTATTGCACCAAGGCCCCATAACTATGACAGGAAAGGGAAAGGTATAGGTCAGAACAGCTGTGTTGCCGCTGTCAGTTCCTGGCCACTAAAATTAATGAAATGAGAACAGTATGTTGAACAGTAAGTTCAACACTAGTCTCATCTTTATTTTTGAGCTCCATAGACACATTTTTAGAAACCAAAAATGAGTGGCTACCACCCAGTAGTTCCTTAGACTTTTTTCTTTCAAAAGTAGAGAGCAATGTTAGCAATCATTTTTAATATTCAAGAGATTATAGGCAAAAAGAATGGTCATCTACTGAATGTGTACTTGTCCATTTTCCTCTGCCACTCCTTCTGTCTTTGCTGCTCCTTCACTTGTTCTCTTTCGATATCCATGAAGAGGCGCCGATACCTCAGATACTGGCTTTGGTGCTACAGAAAAAAAAGAGTTTCAGTTGGATCCTAATGCTGGATTGTGCTATTCAATGTACCACCAAGGAAATTTTTACTCTATTCTTCTTCCTGACCGCAGCAAAGGCAAATAAATACAGCATGGCCCATACCAGTAATTTAACCTGGACCACCTATCGTTTGTTTGTGTTCTCAACGGTTGCATTTAGAGTATATTCTCATGAAATAATTAGATGAAGAATTAATACATGATGAACCAGTATATTTTTCTGTTCCTTCGAATCTCATCTGAATCCTATTAGATTGCAAGTCAGTGGGCAGGAACTACATTTTTAAAATTTTGCGAGATTTCTCAAATGTATCATTAAACTCAGCGCATAATATAAAATTTTATCTCTAGCTTTATTAACACAAAAATGTAAAATCTTATCTTTTTTTCCTTCCAACCAATGAACTTGGGCGTTTTACATATGAGATAGAAAATCTGGAAGTCAAATCTGGCCTATTTTCAAAAATAAAAATGGTCTATTGACAGTTTGTATTTGTTTTTCACATACTTGCTCACACACATGCATGAATTGGGACATTAGCTATCTCTGTGTTATCTTACAGTTTAAGAAAAACTTTCTAGTGCTTGTTCTTTTTAGCATTCCATAATTAGGGAGTTTCATCCTTACATATTACAAGGTTATATGGTATTGTTATAATTTATTGGAGAAGTTCACCAAATAGATCTCTTCAGTTAGACTTCATTCTGCTGGCTAGTAATTAGCCCACAATTAAATAAAGACACCCACAAATCTACTCCTAGCAACTGCACACAGGAACTGTTACAAAAAGTTTGTCACTGCCATTTTCATAGATATATATCAGGGATGGCAAACCTTTTTTTGCTTGGGTGTGGGTGCCAAAAGGGCATGCATGTGCACAATAGCATGCGCACGCGTGCCCACATCCATAATGCAATGCCCTCCCCTCCCCCATGCATGTGTGCACAACCTCATTCTGGAGGGCGGGGAAGGCCGTTTTCACCCTCCCCAGGCTTCAGAAAAGCCTCTGGAGCCTGGGGATGGAGAAAAGCAGGCCCAACGGGCCTACTGGAAGTTCGGAAACGAGCTTCTGGTTGGGACATTGAGCTGTTTTTCACCCTCCCCAGGCTTCAGAAAAGCCTCTTAAAAATCAGCTGGCCAGCATGTACATGTGCACTGGAGCTGACATAGGGCAATGCCTTGCGTGCCCTCAGATATGGCTCTGTACCATAGGTTCGCCATCACAGATATATATATTAAATTTTCACTATCCAGCCTTTGAATTCTCAGACAGCCTATCCAAATTGACCTATGCTGATTTTGGTAACATCTGGGATCAGGTCAGGCTGCCTAATGCTGCCACCTATGGATAGAAACAATAATTCTAATCTTCATTCAGGGATCAGCAATGAGATACATAATTAGGTACCTGATCAAAGAATCTTCCTTTCAGTCATGATAGCACTGAATATGAATTCATGTAAGATTATATACCTGCTTCTTTGATTGTTCCTCCTCTATTCCAGGCCAGAATATATGAACAGCATGAGCCTCAGTATCAGCTGGATTATTGTCTTTCAAGGTATCAGTATTTACCTGGAAGAAAAAACAAAGCGAGTAAATCTTTGAAATAATCAGACATGTGATCATAAAAGGCTACCGTTGAAACCTGGATAGCTTTTTTCATAATTTTTTCAAAATGTTTCTTCTTGCCTGTTAACTTTAACATACCCACGCTATCAAGCAAAGGATACGATATCCCACATCCTATTACTATTATTAGTTACTGAAAATTGCTTTTTTTGGTTTTGATAAACTGTACCAAATCCCCAATCTCTGAACAGCAGCCCAAAATGTACTTGTCTGTATTAAAATAGAAAGCATTTTAATATTCAGTTCAAGAATTTACAGGCAAATAAGAGGAGTTTTTTATTTAAATAATATAGTCTCTCAATGAGGGTACCAGGAATGCCAATATTTTGCCCAAAGTGTTTAATATAATTCAGGTTATTTATTCATTTATATATCAAATTTACATGGCTGTCCATCTCACAAGAAATCAGTGTAAACAATAAAATGAAACAAATATATAAAAACCATCATTATGAAAAATAAAACATATATTAAAATATTATTAAAAAATAAAATTATTTTAATGGTATTTACCTATTATGGCATTAGGTGATCATATCAACCACAATAGTGGAGCCATCTTAGAATGTTATTGGTTCCCTGAGACTCCCAAGGCTGGTGATATAACCAGATATTGAGGGATTTTTGGAATATTAACAGGGATGGAGCTAACTTTGTGGTGGGACAGTTGGGGGAGGGAGAGGAGAATGTTGCATAAGGCAAATGACGTGGCAGAGAAGGCCCACTTTTTTGGGACTATCAAATGTAAAGCCCTAGCAGATGGTTAGTTGAACTAGATGTTAGTTACAAATCTCATAGTTGAGAAGTCTTACTTTTTGAAAGTCTGTGTTCTCCCAATTTCCTCCCTCTTGTTCTTGAAGTTCTGCTGGAAGATCATGGTGTCCCTTCAGAGGAAGTTCTCCCATATCACCTTCTTCTGGGCTTAGAGTAGTTTTGTTGCAAGGTTCTACGTTCTAAAAAAAAAAAAAAAAGACATTGCAGCCAAAGTATTTTTATAAATTCATATAAAAGCTGGCCACCAGCAATAACCCTAAATTTTAACTCTGGTCTTCAAAAATTATAAAAATATTGAACAAACCACAAGACAGACACATCTAGCAAGAGCAGTGAAGATTCTGTGTGTTCCTGGACAAGGTTTCTTTTAAAGTTGGAGGTAGCCAGGTAATTATAAATAATGCTTGGTAAATGAAAAGGATGCTAACTCAGCTTCACTAGAGAACCCTGCTGTTAAAAAGCAGTATATAGAAATCTAAACAAATGTTCAAATTCAGTAAGGAACTCATTTGAATCCTGTCTAAAGTTTGGGCATCATGAAAGCAAATCAAGTGTAGTCTAATGACAGACCTCTGTTGAGTTTTTTTGCAAATCACGTGGAAATGTGTCCCTCCAAGCTTGCATAATTATTTTGGTGCAAGGAAGATCCTTCTCTAACCTAATAACGTCCCCTTGATTTGCAGCTGCATTTGTCAGAATTCTCAACCAGTATATCTATGCCTATATTTGGGAGCCATAGTGGTGCAGTGATTAGAATGTAGTATTGCAGGCTAACTCTGCCCACAGCCAGGAGTTTGATCCTCAACGGCTCAAGGTTGACTCAGCCTTCCATCCTTCTGAGGTCAGTAAAATGAGGACCCAGACTGTTGGGGGCAATATGCTGACTGTAGTGTTTGTTTAGAGAGAGTTTTAAAACACTATGAAGCGGTATATAAGTGCTATTCAAAAATAGGTGGAAAGTTTAGTATGGTAACCAGAACTTGCAGCTGCCCAAATGTCCCATTTTCCTGCCATGCCTTGATTTACTGTTTTAGAGAAAATTTAGTAAATGGAAATTTAATTCCTTGCTTTACAGCCAAACAAATACTACACACTGTCATGAGTACTCCTAGCATTCATGACATTGTAAGTTTTTCTGTGCTAATGACCTGTCTTCTTGGAGGATTCTGATGAGCACCTCCTGGATGTTCTGGAGGTTCATTTCCTTCTGGAACAGCTTTTCGAGAAGCCAGTTTGTGACGGACCTGTTGCACTGTTTTCCTTACCTGAAAGAAGAGATTTATACAAAGAAGCAAATAGCCCACATTATAAACAGGGTTTGCTTGTCATTAGTATATTAAGTCAGAGAACTGAAAACAGAAAACAAAAACATTTACAGTTTTGGCTAGCTCTGAGAACTGCTCCGGCATGTAATCAGCTTGCTGTACATAGGTGACTTTTTCATTAGAATTGCCAATGGCAGAATCTCTGGTATATCTGTAGAGACATGTATTTTTCTTAGGGGTCAACCGCAACGCAGAATCTGAAAATCCTATAATAACAGAGCTTTCTTTCAGGGCCTGTCAAAGGAGAAAAAAGTGTGAGAATGAGCTGCATACAAGCTTAAAATGACAATGAAAAAGAAATAGGTATCAAATGATGGGAAAGTAAAAATACACTGTACGAAGAGATCAATAGTTTTACACTGAAACAGATGCTTATGATTAAAATCCTTGAAATATTGCTTTATTAATAAATGGATTCTATTAAATTGTTTTCTAAAAATTTGGAAAAAGATATCTGAGAGTTAGATTGCCGTAAATATGAACTAAAATAATCTCAAAAAGGCTTAACAGCAATAGTTGAAATATGTAATTAAGTAGCCTGTGGAACTAAGGAATGGTGTCTTTTAAAATTCAAAAACCAAGACCACCCAACCATTTTATGTTATTTATGTTTAAATAATTTCATTTATAAGAAAAGAAACATGCAGATTACAATAACTACTTTCCAAACTAAATTGATGCTTTTTTTGCACAGAAATTCAGTTTAAGAAATTCACATACATATTGAAAAGAAATGGAACCTTACAGCTTCGTAAGATGTCTTCAATTGTTGTTTCCTCTTTAGATTAACACATTGGTTCACCCTGCGTTTCACCTCCTGCTGAAAACGTTTCAATGTTTTCTCTTTTTCTTTCTGTTGTTCTCTGTATTCTTTTTCAATCTGAACAGCTGTAGCCTGTAGAAATAATTAGCATTGAAACAGATAAACAGATCACAAGGAAACCATACTTCAGAACAGCATCAAGCTTGCTGTTAATGCTTATTAAGTTTTGCTAATACAGCACACTTGTATAGGTAGGTTCATTGATACTGAAGACACATATTAAATATATACTTTTGATTTGTACCACTAACACAATGAACAACAAAGGTTCTAATTAAAACATAATAGCAATCAGTAGCCTTCCAGATGTTAGATTCCAGTATCTCTGGGTCCTAACCAGAATGGCCTATCAGAGATGACAGGAATTGGAGTCTAACAGCAACTGCAGGGCCACAGGCACCCCATTTAACTTAATTAAAAGGAAAGGAGTAAATCACAGCCTAAAAGCTATAAGTTGTTTTGATGTTTACCATTCAAAAGTATACTACCATTACAGAATCCCTCAGAACAGAAATAGTTAGATAACTACTACAACCTGAAGAAGTTTTAGATTCCATCTCCAAGACTTTAGGAACATCTAGGATTTCAGTGAACCACTGACAGTTGGAGTAAAAAGGGAACCAGATGGTTTAATAGTCTGAATTTTTGATATTTGTTTAGGTAATTTGACACTTAATACTCACAAAAACTGGGCTCTCTTCTCCATCATCTTGGGCGCTCTCTACCCAGGCCCCAACAGGTGCTATGCACTGAGTTCTTCCTGCTAATACATTCCAGTTGACTGATGGAGGTCTCAAATTAGTCTGGGCAATTTTCTGGGAACTGTGTTGTTGTAGCCCCTTCTTGGATGGTACCATCTCAGCAATAGGACAGTAAGGCCAGGGTTTCCTATGGAAAGACACTGTCAGGCTTAATAAGCATTAGTTTATAAGAAAAAACCTCTAGCTTTATTTATGTGCCAGAATAATCCTTTAAAGATAGCTGCTGCTAATTTAACTGGAAATACAAGCTTACTTTTATTTAAAAAAAATAAAAGTTGTCTTGCCCTGTTTCTGTCAAAGCCAGCAAACAAAGCTTGTGACATTTTCTAAGAGATCAAATAGCCCCACAATGCTTAGAATAGAATAGAATAGAATAAAATATAATAGAATTCTTTATTGGCCAAGTGTAATTGGACACATAAAGAATTTGTCTTTTGTGTATATGCTCCCAGGTACATAAAAGAAAAGATACATTTGTCAAGAATCATGAGGTACAACACTGAATGATTGCCATAGGGTACAAATAAGAAATCGGGAAACAATATTAATATAAATCGTAAGGATACAAGCAACAAGTTACAGTCATACAGTCATTTGTGGGAGGAGATGGGTGATGGGAACGATGAGAAGATTAATAGTAGTGCAGACTTAGTGAATAGTTTGGCAGTGTTGAGGGAATTATTTATCAGAGTGATGGCGTTCAGGGAAAAACTGTTCTTGTGTCTAGCTGTCTTGCTGTGCAGTGCTCTATAGCATTGTTTGGAGGATAGGAGTTGAAACAATTTATGTCCACGATATGAGGGGTCAGTAAATATTTTCACAGCCCTCTTTTTGACTCATGCACTATGCAAGTCCTCAATGGAAGGCAGGTTGGTAGCAATTGTTTTTTCTGTAGTTCTAATTATCGTCTGAAGTCTGTGTCTGTCTTGTTGGGTTGCAGAACCCAACCGGACAGTTATAGCGGTGCAGATGACAGACTCAATAATTTCTCTGTAGAATTGTATCAGCAGTTCCTTGGGCAGTTTGAGCTTTCTGAGTTGGAGCAGAAAGAATATTTGTTGTGCTTTTCTGATGACATTTTTGATGTTAGGTGTCCATTTTAGAACTTGCGATATGGTCGAACCTAGAAATTTGAAGATCTCTACTGTTGATACTGTGTTGTCTAGTTATTGTAAGAAGTGGACGTATGGGTGGGTTTCTCCTAAAGTCTACCATAATTTCTATGGTTTTGAGTGTATTCAGTTCCAGATTGTGCCAATTGCACCCCAAGGTTACCATCTGTATGCGGATTCATCATTGTGTCGAATGAGTCTGATCAATGTTGTATCCACTTCCAAGCAGTGTTGTCATTGTACAAGAATAAACAGAAAAGAAACCTAGCCAATCAGCAACAGATAATGGTTAACCCAGAGAGAACACCCACATTCTTCTAAGAAACTCACATCCTCATCTTAGGCCAAAGTCTGGAAAGAGGCCAGGTTTTCTAAAGTAGGGCAGGGGGAGGGGTCTCAACTTCTGGGGGGTATGCTATTCTAGAGGGCAGATGCATTGTGAAGGGAAGTAGTGTTGGGAGGATGTATCTTCTGGATACTTTGAGTGTGAATGAGAGCTCTTCGAAAATGACATAGGTTGTTGACACAGAAATATAATTTTTTTTTTATGTGACCAATTAACTATCAGGGAGAATGTTTATTGGCCAATAAAGAACCTTGAAAGACTATTTTAATCCTTAATCTTTTCCCCCATGGTGAATGCCAAAACGTCTTTTAAAACCAACTTCTCTATAATCAATGTGGAGAAAGTGGATGAGTACTTGTACAGCAGTGAGTTGTAACTGCTTACAATTAGTTGTAAGACTCAAATTAAGAATTGTATGCCATACATGTGGGAGCCATGTCCCTTGTGATTGTCTCACCACAAGAGTTGTAAAAGCCTCATACCTCGCTACTACAAGTGCATTATTTTTGTTTAATAGTTTTTCTTACTTTGAGTAACTGTCCATAAACTCTTCGTTGTGGTCAGTATATAAAGATATGTCTACTAGTTTTAATTTTCTAAAGGTCTATATATAGCTGTTAATAGCTGTTTTCTTTAAAAACAGCAGCAGCAGCAGCAAGCCATATACAGTAGATTGGGTAGATTCAGTTAAAGCTGCCTTGTTATTAGTAAAGTAAAATATAGCGTAGTAAGTAATAAATCAGAACAATATATGTAAATTTGATACAGGTTTCTTCTTTTTCTTTCAAAGACAGCCCCTGATTGCTGGCATGTATCTTATGATGTCCGTGGATACTGTTATACCACCTGGAGAAAAAGGTAAATAAATAGGTTTTCTTGTCCACCCACCCCTCCCTCAGCCTTTATACTCTTTTAAGTTCAAACAGTATACTAGTGTGGACTTTTAATACTAAAAGCTTTATTAAAAGAACATTAGAACAAGTTAAGATGCTAATGTATTTGATTGCCATATTAGAACATATTAGAACATCAACATTGCAATCTAAGAAAAAGTAACAAATTCTTACCGTACTTTTACTGACTTCTAAATACATGCTTTTATTATTATCACATAGGGACTGCAGGACTATATTTCTTTAATCAGTACTTTTTCCAATTTTCCAATTAATGATGGGAATATTTATTTATTTGTTTGTTTGTTTGTTTGTTTGTTTGTTGTATTTGTAGGCCGCCCAATTCCCGAAGGACTCTGGGCGGCTTCCGACAGTAAAAAAAAACAGTGTAAATGTGTGATGAACAACTGTGATGAACCAGTGCTTGGAAGCGGTTAGGGTCTGGATGGGGGCGAACAGACTTAGACTCAACCCAGACAAGAC
>JANHGD010002280.1:60563-71190 GCA_027560375.1 Imantodes cenchoa
AGGGAGGGAGGGAGGAAGGAAGGAAGGAAGGAAGGGCTACCACTCAGTTGCTGCTACTATGCTTCTTCTCTACTGTTACTGATGAGTCAGCCATTGACTCAGCATAAACATGTGCCGAAAATAAAGCTCTTGGAGGTCTTGGGGGCGTGTCCTGGTGATTGCTACTCCCTATTCTCTTCCTCATCTCACTCTCCTTCTCCATCCGGCTTGTAAATGAATGAAGGGAAAAGAATATACAAAGAGATAAATCCAGCTCTTTGATGCCATCTGCCATGCATCCATCTTTTTGCAGCTCATATACTCTCTTTATCCCTCCTGCCTTGAATTGTCACAGCCTGCTTGACAGGTCTTTCAGACTCTTCGGTTCTCTCAGCATTAGAAAGCTTCATTTGGGAGGTTTGCTTTGGGGCCTACAGAGTTCTCTTTATAGCCAATAGCAGAATTATTGTCCCCAATTAAAGTAACTTTCCAGAAGATTTTCATAGATTAGATGAAAATATCAGGTTTCCAAAAATTCCCAGTAAAAAGGCTTGCGGAATTTGCATAACATTGAGCAGGGTATTTTAGTTTAAGTGTAAACATTGGTATATAGGTATCTGGTGAGTCATCTGAAATTTTCTGTGCTAACCTTTTGGTTTACTCTGTAATGGGAATAGTAAACTCTGTTTCTGAAAATTATTTTGATGCTCTGGAAAAGACTTGATATAATTTCCATAGAAATTATACTCGAATCAATCATGCTTAAGGCCCTCTTTTAATAATTATGTAAAATGTATGAAACTAGTGAATGATAAAATGCATTGTGGGATAGTGAAAAAGGAATAGATTTGCAGTCAGAGAAAACTTTCTCTTTTGTGCTAAGGAAGTACTTACCTTTTTGGAGTGGATAAAGTTGCTGGTGTCAGCAGTAATGCATTTCATTATGCAATTGTTCTTGTTATTCAGATCAGATAATGGCCTGATGAAATACATAAGCAGTCAGCAGGGAATGAATGATTAATTTCTCTAACGTGTGCTTACTATAGG
Source organism: Imantodes cenchoa (assembly GCA_027560375.1). Classification (NCBI taxonomy): domain Eukaryota; kingdom Metazoa; phylum Chordata; class Lepidosauria; order Squamata; family Dipsadidae; genus Imantodes; species Imantodes cenchoa. The sequence continues at coordinate 61,590 of JANHGD010002280.1, forward strand.
ACTTCTGATTAATAAAGTACTGTCTACCGGTTCTTGCTTACAGTTGCAATTAGTGGTGAAAAACTCTTTTCTTAATTTGTTATGTAGCACACAAGGTTTTTTTATTTTTGTTTTTTAAAAAATAGAGATTTACAAACTTAATAATATGGACTTAATTCACCAAAGCAACTGAGTAATGCTAGTTGACCAATTCATTAACTTCTGCCCACTCTGAATAAACAAAGAGTAAAAAGCAAGCCAGCATTATGCTCAGTTGTGAATATGGCACATCACATACATTATTAATCTTAGAATGTTCAGTGATTACTTACAGTTAGGGGTAGTTTAGTTGCATTTCAATTTTATCTACTAGTAATTTTGAAATCCTCCCAAACAACATCACAAAGCATATTTCCACATTTTAAATACTCTCAGAGATTTAAATATATTAAAGTCATTACGTATAGTTTACATTTGTTAGTTTAATGTATTCTTAGAATAAACCATCTAGATGATGTAAAATAATGCAGTTTCACAAACTGACTTAGTGAAAATAAAAATAAATACAAAAACAGTTTTGTTATAGTTACCAGTTCTTAGAACTGGTTAATAATAAGAAGGGCAGATTGAGAATATATCCCTTCATCTCCCCAATCCCTGCTCTGGAATAAAAATTTTTTTTAGAAAGACTAAGGATGAAGTGAATGTAGAGCTAAATTTGTACTCCATAATATTCAAATGATAAAAAATAATCTTAATAAAGTTTGTCAAAAATTATCCTGACATAGGTTTTAGAATATGTTTCTCCAAAACATATTTTTTACACAAGGAATCAAATACTTTTATTCTGCCCAGAAATAACATATATTGGCCTATCTGCTAACACTTGTAGAAAAGGAATTGTATTTCTTTAGGTATTACAGAATTCTCTATATTTTCTGCCAAAACCAACTGATTAATATAGATACTTAAAGAGAACAAGACCAGAAAAATACAAGAAGATAAATATAATATCTTGAATAGTAAGAGTATCTGCTATCTACTAATCAATGCTATCATAAAATGTTATTTTATATTGTATGTGAATACATGCTATATACATGCTAAGGCAATATTTTAAGATGTGATGTTATGTCTTTATTTTCTAATGTATAATTTCTAGATTTAGATATAGAACTGGGTAGCATAGTTTAGACTGCTGTGCAAATGTTTAGTTCCAACAAAATATTTGGTCTTTATTAAGTGAAATTCACCTATTAAACCCTTTAAAAATATTTTGTCTATATTTTGCTTCTTGAAAATTAAAATTGGGAGAAAACCCTGTTCAATTAATATACTTTTTGCATATATAAACCAGTATAATTGAATTATATGTGCTACTATATAAGCTTGATATTATCTTAGAAATATTTACAATGGATCTCAAAAAGGAATCTTTCTGAGATTAAATTAATACAAAAGTCATAATAGTCATATAAGATACAATATTCAAGATGGATAAATTGTTAAAATGCACTGTGTGTAGAGTACATGTTAGCTATATATTATCCATTCATAATCACTCTATGTACTCTATTCTGCTTTGTAGGATTACCTAGATGTTTGTATTCAGGTATTGTACAACAATAAAAAATAATGAACGGTAACTGATACAACTACTATAAATCAGAACTAACAGTGAATTGATAACAATATTAAAGTAGTATAATTTTTACATCATATTTTTTTTTTGAAAGAACAAGCCAGTACATATTAGAAAATAAATGATAGCATTATGATTGATATTACATCAATAAAATATGAAGAATTATAACTATTTATTACTTTTACAATATAATTTTCAGTGATTATTTGAAATAATGAACTATATAAAGGTTCAAATGTTTTTTCAGTGTTATTTAGTAAAAGAAATGAATACACCATAAAATTATAATATGGTTCAGGAGCCATATTCAAGTATCACATTGAAATATTTGATGGTTGTGTTTTATTTAGTTTTTCTAACTCATTTAATACAAAGCCTGAAAAAGTTATCTATATGTTTTGGATGAAAAAAGTCACATTTTGCCCTTGTCTTTTATTCCAACTTTTTAATTTCTCACGTAAAAAATGTGTACTTCTTTTTAAATGAAGTTCTAAATAAATAAGCACAGAACTGATAACCTTACTTTGCATTCTTAATGCTTCTGAAATAACACACACAAACACACATACACACACAAAAGCACAGACATATGTGTAGTTTGCTCTGTGATCTCATTTATTACTCTGTTGAAGGAAAACAAAAGCCATTTATATATTCAAGTAGAATATAGAAGGCCATAATGCTAAAAATTTGATAATTTCTAGTAGGATTAAATCTAGGTTAGGGAAGGATATCTGATTTTTTTAAAAAACATCTTTATTTAGTAAGGCTTAAAATTAACACTTGAGAAGCAGCCCATCAAGTCAGATTGAGAGAGAGAGATTATATACTTATACTGTATATTATATATTTATCTGTGTTGCATCATTTTTTTTTCAGTCTACAGGTATTTTCCTCATTTGCTTTGCCTTTCATCAAATAATGAATTTTCATGGAATTAATAACAAGCTACATGAAGGTTCATCCAAATAGAGAATAGTTCTATTGCCACTGGTGGGATAACCTCTGCAGCAGAGTGAACATACTGCTTATTAATTTGATTGTCCTTTTCTCATAATTTTGTCTGCCTTGATCTTTATATGAATATTTTTCTCAATTTTGCATTGACTTAATGGGTTGCTTAAATAGCAGTCATAGTATAAACTCATTCCTTCTGATCTACAAAGCAGCTAATTCAAAAAGACACCTTTTCATGTGGCAAAATGCTTCCAATTCTTTTCTAATTGTTCAAATTACTGTTTAGGTATAAGCAAAGTATTTTTGGTAGCAAGTACTGTCATGCCATTGACAAGCAATATAAACTGGGTGGACGTGCAAGGAAAAAATTGACAGTGTTGTTCACCAAGCGTATTAATTATACTAAATATTTCTGATGTTCATTATTTGCAATCTTTGTCTCTCTTTCCCAAGAGAATCTCTTTGCAAAAACAACATATTTATTTCATTTTAAGTATATTTTGACTTATTTTAGGCCATTTTTGTAAAATAATTTCAATCTCAGATTTCTTACTGAAAGTAGAGTCTCTCTTTTGAGAATGGGAGCATTTATTCAAGTGGGAGAATGATTCCATACTCTAGTTACGTTTTTTTTCCAAATTGTTTTCTGTAATTACTGTAACCATTATAAAATAATCCCCCCTGATAATATGGAGAAACCTTGCCAGCTTTACTTTAAAACAAATCATACCCTTAAACATTACTCAATCTTATACCAGGACCTGATTATTTCAATATTCTTTAAGTGATTCAAATATAAAGTACAAAGGATGCATTAGGACCCATAGTTTAAAAGAAAATTTCCTTCTCACCAATAGGTGGCATGTGTTTCATTCAATCTCAGGTTCTCTACCAGAAGCCTGGGAGTTTGAGGGTTTTGTGCATTATCTTAGCTGTTTCTAGCCCTGCATGCTTCTGGGCAGAGCACTCTGATGTTCTTGGGAATTGTTCTCCCAGCTTAGGAATCACAAACCCAAATGCTAATTACCAACACTGGGACCACTGGGGCTTACTTTCTGTATCCATCCTCTTTATTCCTCCTTCAGGCCTTGATACTTCTCCAACTTTTGTTAATCTTTTTTCCTGATGTTGCTGTCATTTGACTCTATTAATCTATCATCACTGCTGTCTTGTCCTTATTATTACCATGATGTCTGATTGATTGGCCAATACCTGTTCATCTGGATCAATAAGTCCAACAAGATCTTAGTTAATCTTCTCAACCTTACATGGAATTTCCAATATGGACTTCAGGGAGTCTACTCTAGCCCATGCACTGTGCAGATGTTCCTACATATAATACAAGCTATTTGGTTGTGTAGTTCAGCATATGTTGTGCCTGCCTGCATCTTAGAGCCTACAAACTATTTCTGAGGCCTCTCTACATTGTCTCCATCTTGGGTGCTGTCTAATGTGGTTGGCCCCTGGTTCTATGGATATGGTGCTCAGTGCCTGCTCTTCTGCTGCTGTGATCAGTGCTGTCTTGAACTTGTTATTATCCTTCTGATTATCTGGTCAATGGGATTCAAGCCTATGCAGGACAGCAGCAGGGATAGTGAATCACTATAGTATATGCCACATTTGATGCCAAATATGTGAGCTGTCTTGAATTGACTTTCATTTTATTATTATTATTATTGTTGTCTTCCACAGTGCTATCAAGTTCTTGAGGAAGTCTTTAGTATCCTGTTGACTTAGTATAGCACTAATCATTCACAGATCCATGTGTGTGGCATTGAATTTTAGACATTCCTGTAATCAGGTTGTGCTTAGATTGGTCTATTTAGACCTAGAGTCTTGGGTGACTACTTTATTGATGGAGGAACTGGTATTTTGAGTATCTGTTGTTCTAGTGCTTTTCTGAGTTCTGCTCATATACTGGCCTATATGGTCCTGTATCTTGGTGGCTATGATTCCTGATAGGATTTTCCATATTGTGGGGATGCAGGTTTTTGGATGGGAGATAGCTGGTCATGTTCTCTTATGGGGGTCTTTAATGACTAGTAGTGTCCTTCCTTGCATTAGCCAGCCTGAATGGGAACCTCCTGCTAGCACCTGGTTAATCTGAAATGTTGGGTGTTCATGCACTGCTGTTAGTTTCTTTAACTAGTAGGTACAGATCATTTCTGGGTCAATTGCTTCTTGTTCTTGACCTGCTGTTGGATGTCTACCAATGAGATGGCAACTGGTTCCTGTTCTGGGAGATTGTTGTGGTTTGCTGTCAGATCCTGCAGAAACTTTGTACTGGTGTTAGATGTTTTCTCAGGCTCCCATATATTCCTCTAATACAGTGTTTCTCAACCTTGGCTGGCTGGGGAATTCTGGGAGTTGAAGTCCACACATCTTCAAACTGCCAAGGTTGAGAAACACTGCTCTAATACGTTGGTGGTTCTGCTATTAACTAAGTTGTTGCATTGTTCACTTGGAAGTACAGCTTGGATGATTATTTTTGGAGAACAGGCCATATATCTTCTTGGTCTCTGCTTCTCTAATGTATTCCCCTAACCTGGTAGGCAGTGCTGTGAGCCTTCGTTTAGCAGTGTCTAGGTGTCTGGTAAACCAGACAGGAAACAGGCTTAGATGAACTAATTCTGCCTTAGAATTGTAAGGCGATATTAATAGAATCTTGAAAATCTGAAGGCATAAAAATCCCACTGTCACTTTTATCTGCCTGATCCATTAGGTAGCTTCTCCATAAATTTCTTTATCTGACCAGCTGTTTCTCAATTAGTGTGGGTAAAGACCATCTGTCCATCCATAGTTGCCTCATACATTTCAGTTATCCCCTCTCATTAGATCTACTGTTGTAGTAGCATTCCATCAATTCCCGATTCTACTGTCTTGGTCCATTTATAGTTTATCATAAGATTGTCCTGGTTTCCCAACATCAGGCAGGGATCTTGTTCATTAGGGCAACATCCAATCTGGTATCACTGTCTTAGGTTATGTCACTCTCATGTCCAAGGAAAGCAAGTGAAATGTTAGGAAGGACCCCTACTAGTAAATTAGTTACCAGCCATGATTTGAACCCTGGTCTGATCAAAGGGCTGCATGCATTATAACTACTATATTATCAAGTCACTTTAATTGTCTTCAAAATTGTTCACCTTAATCTTCTGCTATACCAGGGATTTATTTTAATACTTCTAAGATAATTCAAATACAAAGATTCATGGTACAAAGGATATGTAACAATAGTATATACAATATTGTGCAAAGGTTTTAGGCAGTTGTGCAATAATGCTGTAAATGAAGCATGTGTTCAGAAATAATGTACTAATAGTTTATTTTTATCCATTAACAAAATAGAAAGTAAACGAACAGAAGAGAAATCCAAATCAAATTGATATTTAGAGTGACTACCTTTTGCTTTCAAAATAGCATCACTTTTTCTAGATACACTTACACACAGTTTTTGAAGGAACTTGGCAAGGTTCCTTCAAGGTTGTTCCAAACATCTTGAAGGACTAACACAGATCTGTGGATGTAGGCTGCCTCAAGTCCTTCTGTCTCTTCATGTAATCTGATGATGTTGAGATCAGGAGTCTGTGAGGGCCAAACCATCACTTCAGGACACCTTGCTTTTCTTTACACTGAAGATAGTTCTGAATGACATTGGCTGTATGTTTGGAGTCGTTGCCCTCCTGAAGAATGAATTTGGGTCAATCATGCACCTCCCTGATGGTATAATATGATGGATAGTATCTGCCGGTATTTCTAAGCATTGATCCTGACCAAGTCTCCAACTCCATTTGCAGAAATGCAGTCCCAGACATGCAAGGAACTTCCACCATGCTTCACTGTTACCTGCAAACACTCATTATTGTATGCTTTCTAGCCCTTTGGCGAACAAACTGTTTTCTGCTAACAGCCAAATATTTTACGTTTTGATTCATCAGTCCAGAGCAATTGCTGCCATTTTTCTACATCCCAGTTCCAATGTTTTTGTGCACAATTAAGTCATTCAGCCTTTTTTTCCATATCAGGGGCCGCATATCTTCCATGAAGACCACTTCTGGCTAGATGTATCCGGACAGTAGATGGATATACCTGGTTTCCACTGGTTTCCACCAGTTCTGTGCTTTTGGCACTGCTGGACATCTTCAGATATTGACGGAAAGTGAGCATGATGTCTCTTTCATCTCCTGCATTAAGTTTCCTTGACCAACCACTCTATTTGTGGTCCTCCACTTTGCTTGTTCTTTGTGCTTCTTCAAAAGAGCTTGAACAGCACATCTTGAAATCCCAGTCTGCTTTGAAATCTTTTCTTGGGAGAGACCTTTTGATATAACTACCTTCTGTCTTGTTCCTATGCCATGGTGTATCACCTGTGACATGAAACTGTCTTCCAATTATTTAATTCATTTTAAATGTATATGTAGTTTGATTCACTTTGTCTTTTGTCTTTTATATTGCACTGTTTTATTGAAGGCTGTGAACTGCCCTGAGTCCTTCGGGAGTAGGGCGGTATACAAATAAAATTTTATTATTATTATTATTATTATTATAAATACCACCTGTGACTGGCCTCGCCCCCATCTATTCTCTGTCTCCCGAGTCCAGCAGATCTGGAGGAAATGGGGATTTTGCAGTAACCTTCCCCTTCCATGCCCACCAAGCCACGCCCACAGGACCAGTAGTAAAAAAAATTGAATTCCACCACTGGACTGTGAGATCATGAGAATTTGTCCCTAAAAAAGGATCCTCTTACAAGCCAAAGATCAAATCTAGCATTTCCTTTCAATTTCTCCCTTGTAACTTCATAGATGAGGAAGGGCTCCCCTTTGGATCCAAATCTTGTTTCAGTGCTTCAGCTGTCTGGGTCAAGGCACATCAGAACAGTCATGGTGATTTCATGTGAATGAAGCCTTGGAGCTCCTTCCTAGCAGCATAAGGCCTCTTGCTCCATCCTAGGGTGTGTGTGTGAAAGGGAGGCATGGATAACTCTGACCTGGTCTGATCTGTTGAAGAACATCCCAGACTATGAACTTAGCCTTTCAGGGAACACTTTTCCCAAGCAGGACAAGATGGAACTTCTTTCCAATGGAACTTCTAAAGGATCTCCATCCAATCATGATTTAATTTAATCTGTACAAACCTAAATCCAGGCATTGGTCAACTGAATTGCCTTCTTCTTTGCTATTTGTGTACAAGAAACAAAGAAAACTGATGCAATTAGCTATACACTGCCCAGCCTTTGTGGGTTTCTGATGGAGATACTAAATTGTAGATGGTCCACAAAATGGAATAGCACTGTGCTGGTAGAATAGAGAGATAGTTAGCTTGGATTACGAGTTGTTTCTTTAGGAGATTGCATTAGGGGGAATGTAGTCAGAGAGGAACTTTGGGTAATGTAGTCCATGATATGTGACCACATCGGTGTGTTCCTATTGGCCATCAAGCTAACCTTGGCTGCTGGGTAATTGTGCCTTGCACACCAGCGGGCATTTTAAGCCTAACAAAGGAACATGTAACAGCAGCAGGATGGGAGGAATTATTTCTTTTCACCTACATGATGGGACAGATTATGGACAGATAGCCTGAGGAATTTCATCTCAACAGAAGTCTTGATATGAAGATACCAGACAATAAACGTAATCTGTGTGATTTACTCACTGCGTGGTTTTATCTGGCTGAGAAGAGCCTTTAAAGCTTGGACCAGGACAAGGACTGAAACCTCCCAAGCAGTCTAAGAAAACCATCAGGTTTCTACTCCCCACATTCAGTTCAACCCGAAGGTCAACCACCTGGGGGACAAGGCTGAGCTCACTTGAAGTGGGACCTCAGAGTTTGGAAAACAGGGAAAAGACGCCATAATTTCACCCACCTTGTTGAGCAGCTTAAGCTGTGTAAGAGCATCTTCTCTGATAATAAGTCTCTGTCTTACAAAATGCACCAGAGTCTCTTTCCTGGGATCCTCCTTCGGGAGAACCAAGAAGCCTCTGATGCCCAGATCTGCTGCTATTTCTCCATTTTGGTCCAAGTAGAGTTTAAAGTGGGAAAGATTGCAAAACTCATTCTTCTCCAGAAAGGGATGAAACTAGAATTGAAACATCCAAGAATTTGAAAAGCAGAAAACCTTGTTTCCTATCACAGATTTGAATATTTGTTCTACAATTTTCTATCTTTCAAATATGTTTAGTTAGGAGAACATTATCTTCATAAGTGAACAAAAAATGTTCAGCAGGGTTTGTCAATCATATACTGAGAAGATATATATTGGGAAAATGTAATTGACACAACTGGTCAATAATAGTGAACCTTTTAGAGCAGGTGACCAATAAAATGAATAACAGATAAAAAGAGATTATTCATAAAGTTCTTGAAAACAACAGGTTGATTATCAGAAAGCATGGATTAGTCAACAAGAAAGTTGTCAGGCTAATCTTCTCCCTTGTAGACCAGACAGAAAACATCACCTGGTGAACTAATTCAACTTTTATTGTAAAGCTACTTTAACAGAAGTTTGTACATCTGAAGCTGTAAATCTCCCAGATTATGGCAATGCTTCTAATATAAGTTGATTTCAGTAAAGTACTAATAAACAATTTTGTGAGGTGACTTGAAAGTTAATTAAATGAGTGGTTGATAATTAAGTGGATAAAATCTGATATAAAATTGCACACAAATTGTTAATGTTTTTAATATTTCTCATAACACTGGGTAGTTGTTCTTTGTGATCCATTTTTCTATGCTGTCAATACAGAAGAGTTGATAAATCTCTCTAATTCAAGATTTGATGCAATGTTTATAACAATTCTCAGACAAAACTAATTTGATGTGTCTTAATCAGTATTAAGTTTCTAAGGAATTATTTCTGATTTCCTAATAGAAAGGAGTGCATGAGTAAAAAGCAGTGGGGAAAAATCTGATTTTTATGACCTGATAAACTATAGTATCTCACATAAGATTAATGAAGCAGTGGAAGGAAGATGAGGGATACCAAACTTAATAAGTGTGTTTATGAAAACAATATCAAAA
>JANHGD010002281.1:6060-22213 GCA_027560375.1 Imantodes cenchoa
AGAGATTATTCATTTTACAAAAAACATTAATTGATTACAATCGTTATTCATTAAATTATCTTCTCTTCTAACATTACAAGCATGTTATTTTAAAATATTCAGCACCTCTGGTTCATTCCCACCTATTGTATAATTATATTTCACTCAATTCAATTATAATTTAATAATTATCTCTAAATTCTTAAGTTTCAGCTTATTCATTATCAGTATCAATATAGAAAATTATTAAACCATCAATCAATTTATTCATTGTCGACATCAAATATTAATTGTCTTAATCAGCTATATTTCCAAAAAGAAAAATATTAATTATTCTATAGACAATCCAATTTCTAAATACTAAATAGTAAAAGCCAATATATACATATATTCCATTTTATGTGTGTATATAACCCGAGTGTGTGTCAACAAAAAAATCAAATAGCCCAGTAGGGGTCAACCATTTCCTTTAAATTTCTACCCACCGAATCTTAGCTTCTTCTTTTTCTTTTTCCTTGATATAAAGAATGATGTTGCCTCTGTAGTGCAAAGCACTTTGTCAAGATGAACCTTTTATAGGTTATTCTTAATGGTGACAAAATCTTAATAGAATAGAATAGAATTAAGAAACAAAAAACAAAAATTTAAAAATAAAAACAGGGCAAAATGACCAATTGGAATTGATAAATAAAACAAGCTTTAAGGTTGAGAAAAGGGTAACATAATGAAGAGTTACCCTGAAGAATATAGAGTGCATGTTTTATCTAAATAACTATTTCAAAACATGAAATGAAACAAAAAATACATTTCAAGATGGGATCTTCTACAACTGTCTTTGGTGGGGAAAATATCTGTAATAAAAATGTATTACCAAGAACGTTACTTCTATTTCAAACCACGCTGATTTAGCTGACAAGTGAAAAAAAAAGAGAGTTAAACATAAGATCTTGTACAATGCTAAAGAGAAGGAAGATTTGATTTGAAACAGAATTTTGCAGCCTCTTGCCTTGTTTAGTTAAAAGAATGGGGATACAATGTGACTAGATCTAGAAGGCCAGGACTGTGGATGGCCTGTGTACCTATGGTATGATAAAGTTAAAATTAATCTTGATTTTAGAAATAATTTTATTAGGAGAGCTATTTTGAGAATTTGGAATAAATATCAAATGAAATTATGCCCCAAAATACCTTTATGGTTTTCCCCTCATGAAGCATATTACAGAAAGGAAATGAGGGTTGGATAAAAATGGTTAAAATATGCAGATTTATTGGATTACTCCACAGATGATATTAAATTAAAATCCAGAGAACACCTGGCATTAGAAGGTTTCAATTGTCAATGGTTTTTGTATTTGTAACTGAGAGAGAGATTTAAAGCTAATAAGAAACTGTACAATTTTTAACATCATAAACTATATTTGAAATGGAACTGAGTACTGGGTACTGAGATTTTGATTATATCCTCAGGAGTAAGGGGGCTCCTCATGGCCTTGTTGGATTTGGGGTGCACTTGGTGCCTAATTAGTCTTCAAATAGTGGAGAAACTGGGTTTGAGGGTGAGGATGTTAAGGCAGTCCATGGGGTTCTCCCAGTTAGATGGCTCATTTATGATAGGGGGCAACAGTAACTTACCTAATGAAGCCAGTGACCATCAAGGTTGGGACCCATGTAAAGACTATTCACTTTATTGTGGCTCCTGGAATGACCAAGATCATGGTCTTAGCACTAGCCTGGTTAAAGAAATGGAACCCCTCAGTAAATTGGGAGAAAAATAAGGCAATGAGGCAATGGCAAATCTAGAAGGCCAGGACTGTGGATGGCCTGTGTACCTATGATATCATAAAGTTAAAGTTAATCTTGATTTTAGAAATAATTTTATTAGGAGAGCTATTTTGAGAATTTGGAATAAATATCAAATTGGGTTGGGACCCATGTAAAGACTATTCACTTTATTGTGGCTCCTGGAATGACCAAGATCATGGTCTTAGGATTAGCCTGGTTGAAGAAATGGAACCCCTCAGTAAATTGGGAGAAAAATAAGGCAATGAGGCAATGGCAAATGAGGAAAAAAGTGGCTAAGCAGCAGGAGCCAGTGAAAATGTCGAATGCCAGGCATGAGCTGGCAGTTAGGAAAGTGAAAGTGGATTTCAGTGAATACACTGAAAGGAAGCAAGGAGTTAAAGCTGCGCATTCCCTTTGAATACCGTGACCTAGCAGAGGTGTTCAGTGAAAGGGAATCAGACATGCTCCCACCCCATCGCCCCACAGACTGTGCTGCTGAAATCTTGCCAGGTGCTAAATTACCCAAGCCAAAGATGTATTCCATGGCACCAAGGAAGATGGAGGAACTTCGGAGGTTCATAGACAAGAACTTAGCCAGGGGATTTATCCAGCCAGTAAAGTCAAGGATGGCTGCCCCTGTACTTTTCAAAGGGAAGAAAGATGGGTCTCTCAGATTATGTGTTGATTACAGGGATTTAAATTGCACCTGTGTGGAGAATATGTATCCTCTCCCCCTCATGAGGGACATGCTAGGACACCTAATGAAGGGGAAGGTCTTTACTAAGCTGGACTCGAGGGAAGCCTATTACTGAGTGAGAATTAAAGAGGGGGATGAATGGAAAACTGCATTCAATTGCCCTCTGGGTTGCTACCAATTTCAGGTGATGCCATTTGGGCTCCAAGGGATGCCAACAGTATTCATGCAATTAATAAATGAGGTCCTGCATGAACACCTCTACAAAGGGGTGCTGGTATACCTGAATGACATTTGTATTTATACTGAGACCATAGAAGATCAGGCTAGTGAGAGCAGTACTTGAGAGGTTGTGCAAAGCACAGCTATATGCAAAGCTATCTAAATGTGACTCCTGCAAAACCAGTCAAGATTGTCTGGGAAATCGCATCTCCAAAGATGGGGTGGAGATGGACCCAACCAAAATGAGAGTGATCCTGGAATGGGAGGCCCATGGAATCAGGAGAAGTTGCAGAGCTTCTTCGGATTTGCGAACTTTTACTGGTAGGTCATCCCCACATTTGCCCAGATAGCCCTGCCCATCACTAACTTGAAGACACTGAATGGGTGGCAGATGTTAGGGCAGTAAGATTAGTTAAGATATTTCACACTAGGTACCCTTATCAGCCCCAATAAGGAATATAGCAGTATGTAAGTGGATGATAAGTGATAATATGTATGTATGTTTATTGTTGTTTCAGGTCTACTCTTCTTCTGGGAGGGTCAGCATGTCAAAACCAACTTGAACCTTTACCTATATTCCACTTTCTTCACAGCTTGACAAAAAATAGGGGGTGGGGGGTGGATTATAATGCAAGGGTGGGGGGAATGGTCTCTAAGCATTGTTGATTCCCAAGAGACATAACTCCCCCTCTCAAGGTCACCCAGAGCAGATGCCACAGGTTGATCAGCTGGTTCCCAAAACAAAATGAACAGAAATGATTGGTGGACATAATGGGCTGTGGGTGGCCCATGGGGAAAGGGGAAATGAACTATGCATGCATTTGCATGGGAAGCCCAGAGCTGGTTTTGCTTCTTCTGTGTCAATGTGGATTTCTTCAGCAAAGTTTATACTCTTGGTAAAATAATGTCCCAGGAGTTTCTTTTTCTGAATTTGCCAACTGGACAGTAGACACATAAAATGTATAATCTTTGTTAAAATTGGAAACAGAAGACAAACTATTTAAATATTTTATGATAAGCTTGGCAAAAACCTTTCAATACAATATACCAATTGATCAATGTAGCTAAAAGGATTGGAATTTACATTATTCTTTAACTTCAGAGAGAATTTCTATAAAATGGTATATAGATAGTCTTTATCCCCAGATAAATTGTCTAAAATGTATAAAGGATCCCCAAATAGTTGCTGGAAATGTAAGACTCAAATAAAAACCTTTTATCACCTTGGTGGATTTGTAAAAGGGATAAACAATATTGGAAGGCAAATAGTAATGTAATTCAATTTTTTAAAATTAATGTACAATTTAGATTGGAAATTTTATTAGAGTTTAACAATAATAACAATAAAACATGGCTTTTTATTGTTATATATGATAACAGCAGCATGACCTTTATACGCTCAGTGTTAGAAAGATCCTAGACACCCACAATAGAGGAATGATTAATAAAGATGATAGAATTGGAAATGACAAACAAGTTAACAGTCCTCATGAGAGAAAAATCAGTGAAGAATTCATCTATAATTTCTGGACTTTTTGCAGGAGATAGAGAAAAATCTAATTTTGACATATGGCTCTGATGATTGTTAAAATGTAAAAAGGGGAAATATTTATTTTGGGGGGAAATGGACATTTTATTACAGTATTAAGAATTGAAAGTCAGTTCTTTATATCCTGAAATTACTCTATTCAACATCTTCTTAGTAATAGAAGCTTAACATGGCTCTGATGATTTACATTCATTAGGTATGATTATTCAACTAGCTCTGTGTCCATCTGATGGAAGCACTTCACAACCCATATCTCCCATCTATAAGATTTCAGTTTTTTCTGAAGTCAAATCAAATTAGTTTGGTACAAGCTGCTGGCGATAAACCAATACAGTCTTCTTGCTAACCAATAAGTCCTTTTCAAAATGCTCATAGATTAACTGCTAAATAGTCTGCTCAGAATTTGCCAGGTATAGATGTCAAGATGATTGGCTTTAGATCTTAACCTCTCCTGACCTCCCCTCTCCCTTTTTGGAAGATGATAAAAGTATTTGACTTTCCCCAATGTTCAGACATTGCTTCATGATTTCTAGTATCACACAAAAAGACTTTGAAATGACTCTGCACGTTCCTTTATGAGGTTTGGTAGACATGAAAACTTGCTTATGGTAGGCAGGGTCTTCATAGCTATCTCTTTGCTTACCTTGGATTGGTGGTCTGTTTTAGTATCAATTGTTTGGCTTAGATCGATTTTCCCAGTTTAAAGTTCATTAAGAATTAATACCAACCTTCCCCACTTCTCACACTTAGTGACCAAGAGTCTCATCAGTAATCAAACTGCACCAGTAGATAGGGACCATCTTTGGTGGGAAGGCAACAGCGTTTCATGCGCCTTTGGTATTTAGTCATGCCGGCCACATGACCACAGGGATGTCTTCAGGCAGTGCTGGCTCTTCAGCTTTGAAACAGAAATAAGCACCGCCCCCAGAGTTGGAAATGACTAGCACGCATGTGCAGGGGAACTTTACCTTTATTGAACAAAGAAAGTATGAAAAATTGACTTTGCAATAATTGAGTCAACAAAAAATTGAAAAACTATACCATTTCCTTCTACGGAAAAACCACACTCTCTACAGACACCCGGTATTGCCCCCTTTAGCACAAATAATTTCAAAAAGTTTTTATTTGTTTTTCTCCACCATTCACATACATCTTATTTCATATACAACACAATCATATACCTATATATTTGAAAGAATTTCAAATGAACATTTCTTATAAATGTATAATAGCCCCTGACTAGAAGAAATTTTCCCACTCCTCCAGACAGAATGTTTTCCCCCAGTTGTGTGATATTTGAGAAGTTTCTTGCATGCATAATCCTTTTCAAATCACCCTTTTGCATCAAGAGGGGATTTATATCTAGACTTTGACTAGGCCATTCCAGCATTCTCCATTTCTTTGTTTTTTCAGCCATTCTTTCATTGAGGTACTGAATGTTTATTGTTATTGTCATTTCCATATGTTGAAAAAGTTTTTTAAAAATTAAATGTGGTGTATTTTTTTACATGACAGTATGTTTTGAAGCCAAGATGCTTCAATATTCTGTATGCCATTTTTCAATATCAGTAGAGTTTCATAGCACTCCTGAGTTTAAACCATATTGTGATCCTAAGATTCAGCACTATATGCTCTGGTTACAGCTAATAGTCACCTGGACTGCCAGTATTGTCAAATCTGCAGAACTGAGAGTTTGAACACTCTCTTGTCACCCCTATTCTACAAATGCCTCCTTTGCGCTCACAGACATTACCTTAAACACATGTCTGCTGAGACAATAACCTGAGGCATAAGGCAGACTTAGGGTTGCTGTTTTGTGCTTAAATAGGGCTGGGATCCAAACAGCTTCTGACTATGTCTGAGGCCTCAGGTCTGCAACAGTGATAGATCTTCCTTTTCTTTTTCAACAGAAGGCTTGAGTGCCATGTGATGACTTCCATTTGTTTCTGAAGCAGTTTACAATGCAGTATAATGAGAGGGAAAGAGCTGTAATTAAAGGCACATTATCTTCAAATCTTAGAACAATTAAGTCCTATAAAGAGCTGGTGAGGGAGCTGATACAAATGAACAGATGACTTCTGTGAGGATAGGAATGGGAAAAAATGATTTTCTACAAGTAGTGGGTGGGGCATCACACTACCATCTTCTCATCATTTCATAGAGGAAAAGATTAAAAAAAAGATCTTAGGTTTTGGGAAGGCAGACTCCAGCTAACATAAGAAAAACTTCCTTGGGGAAGAAAGGTAGGCTCTTTTTTGCTGTAGGCATTCAAGAAGCTGGATAGACATTAATCAAGGAATCTTTAATTTGGATTTCTGCACCAAAGAGTGAGCTATAAGCAATGTTCTAAAATAGCTTTTTGTTCTAATTATTTGTGGGTGTTGGTACAAAATTTCAAATTTATCATATAAGGTGCATAGGCATTTGGTGCAACCCCAATTTCACAATTAACAGAAGAAAATTATGATACATCCTAAGCAAAGAGCATGATGCAATATACGTCTTTTGTGACTAAAGTTCTATTAATTATAATTTGGAAATAAGCCCACAATAATTAGACGTGTATGTGTATATAGTTGTATGTGTATATATAATATTAGCTGTATGTGTATATAGCATTGCAGACTTAACAAAAGTAATTTACAGGGAACAATACAAAATCTTTAGATCCAACCTAGTTTTTCCATTATTTTGACACCAGTCAACCCAAACTGGGATAGCATTTCTTACCAAACTCCTGTGAGCAGGAGGGCTGCTCATTAGAGCTGTAAAAATATTATCAGCCACTAGATGATAACAAAGAATAGAATTCTTTATTGGCCAAGTGTGATTGGACACACAAGGAATTTGTCTTGGTGCATATGCTCTCAGTGTACATAAAAGAAAAGATAAGTTCGTCAAGAATCATAAGGTACAACACTTAAGGATAGTCTGGGTACAAATAAGCAATCCAATCATATTAGGAACCAGTCAATATAAATTGTAAGGATACAAGTAACAAAATTACAGTCATGCAGTCATAAGTGGGAGGAGATGGGTGATGGGAACAATGAGAAGATTAATAGTAGTGCAGACTTTGTAAATAGTTTGACAGTGTTGAGGGAATTATTTGTTTAGTACGGTAGTCTTATCCTCACACTTAATAGTAATGATGAAATTTTTGGTGCACTGAGTGGATTTTAATACCAATGTTTTGTCCTGTACTAAGTAAAATTTGTTTCATCCCCTTTTATTTTACTTATCTTATTTAAGAGATTTCTGCTCTGTTTTTCATTGCAGGAAAAGATGATGATCTACCAGTAGGTGGTAATGAATCCCAAAAATTCATAAGCCAACCATAATTAAACAGAATTAAGTTATTTCTAAGATAAAATGCTTGCTTAAAAAGAAATACTAGTGAAATGCAAAAAGATAATTATCTCCATAAGGGTTTTTGGCATCACTCTGCCAGGGAGGAGAGGGCTTCCAATATGTCATACAACGATATCTCTTTCTCTTTCTCCATAGAGAGCAGAGCAACCAATTTGCCCCCTTCCGCTGACATAGCAGACACACATTTCTGGTATTTCTTATATTCACGTATATGGAGATTCTCAATCATCTAGTCACGGTTGTCCTGAAGGTGGAAAATGCACCTTTGGGGTATCTTATACATATTTAACTATAGGTGTACCATAATTATTAAAGAGTAGTTCACCTTCCAAACCATTCACCAAAGAAGTATGAGATCCATTATTGACATGTGAAATTTCATAAAATGAACTCTTTCATTTGAGAAGTTTATTTTTATTGGTAAAATATTAAATAGTATACAGAATTAAAAACTGCACATACACATTTGAGAAATAGGTCTTGGACAAATTTTATGCTTGTTCCTGAGATTCCCTACATTTAATTCCAGTAGCTGTGCACAGTACAAACATCCATAATATAATTATTTTCACAAAGTATTACAAAGTTTCTGTAGCTCTGTCTTATATATAAGATATATATGTGTGTGTATGTGTACACACAAACACACACACACACTCAAACACTCTCTCATGCATTTTCATCACTCATATCCATATGCCTTGCACACATACATATGATACTCATTTGTATGTATGTAAGAAAGGGGGGAAAGTCCAGTTCCAGCAAATAGCTAATTAGCGATTAAAGTCTTTGACAGCAAACCAGGAATTCTTTGCTTTTGAATTTTCCCATTCGGCTTTAAGTATAACACACCATTTCAAATGCCCCTAAAATTAATTTCAGATTATAAACTTCTGCAGTTGTGTATTAGAACATAACCCAGATCTATAAAAACATCACTTCCATTCTTGAGAGTAAGATCATCTAGTTTGCCCATTTTCTACTTTGAATAAGAATCCTTTTGGATAAATCAATAGCAGACACTCCTTTCCCAACAAGAGGGAGCAGAAAAGATTTCTCCCAACAATGTGACAACAGGGGAATATTTTCCCCATCTATCCAATAAGGCAGACAGTATTGAATGTTCCAGAGTTTACCACAGAGACTATTCCAAGGGATTCTGATATAGATCTGATCCAAAGCTCTTTCAAATGTGGAAGGAGTCACTCTAACATATTTTTGACCTGGTTTCTAACATTTGGGTTCTAAATCATATTCTCATTAACTGAAAGTTAGAATGAGTGACCATAGAAAGGAAGGGGTGCACTTTATTATAGTCATTATTAAATTCTGTCCATTACATCAAATTCAATCATAATAGCCAGACTGGAAAACTACAGAGTACCATTTTTTATTATTTGTAAACATCCTAAATTGGCTTGTTCATATTTTCCTCACCCTGCCTGCCGAGTTACTTCAAACACCTTTAAATAAAGCAAAGAATATTTGGGATGAAAATAAATACAAATAATATGACTATTTTGTAAAGCATGATTTATACCCAATCTCAAAATTTAAGTTGGAGGAAACAAGCAATTAGAGAGTTTGAAATTGATCAGCAAGTGGCAAAAGTGAGGAAGTTACTGAGAAATAAAAAGAAACGCCATCCTAGAAGGAGTATAACGGACACATTATGTCACTTAATCATACTTTCTGCTCTACACAAGACAGAGTTTTGGGAGGGTGTGGGTTTATATTTGTATTTTGTTATATTTGTATGGAATTATATTATTATTTTAATAAACTTAAAATATTTGGAAGACAGAAATTTGGAAAGCATTAGAAATGATGGCAAACTGACATGTATCCCTTAAAATTCTAAGGAATCCAATTCTACACCATGACCTAAATATCAGAGAGATTGTTCTCATACAGCATAACAGCACCCATCCCCTAACAAGGTACCAATAAATCCTTTCCCCACTTTACCAAAAACAAGTGCTTCTGGGAAGCAAAACATCAGGGGTCCATGGCTTCCTTTTCCAGATCTCTCATTTGCACTAGATTCTGGAGAAGGAAGCAGCAGCAGGGGTCTGTTCCAATTGATTCGAAAGATTCTGTTTCTCAGTCTCTCTATACAGAGAAAAAAAATACCAAGCATGCCTACTCATAAGTAAGTATTTCATGGGGTTTGCTCCCTATTTACTTGGTAAATTGCTTGTGATTTTGTCTTAAATCCCACTGTATGCCAGAAAACTGAAGGGAATGAACTGGAAGAACAGTTGGTGACCACAAATGTTGGCTTAGCTGATGAGCTAGGCAATAGTTGTGGACCTTCCTCCAGAAACAGTGTAACTCAATGCAAATCTTGATGAAGTGCTTCTTTAAATAAAAACATTTATTAAACTCTTGTTTTCTTTTGGCAAGTGCTTAAAATCTAAGGTTATTTTCCCCTACACATTTCCCAACCCCCAACCAGCAACCAATCAAAAGTGGCTTCTGTGTTCAGTAACAGCTTTCCCCACCAAATATTCACAAGGATTTTTATTCTGTATCTAAATACATATTTACAGCATAGCAGTCTTCACCTATTTGAGTAATAGGTATTAAAATATTCTAGATATATAAATAAAGCATGACATATAAAATAAGCCCTACCATAATAGATAAGGCAAGAAGAATTACAAATAAGCTTTCCTGGTGAAAGAATTGCCTCCTTGTATGTTTCCCTGAAGACAAAAATCCCCCAGACATAAATGCCTAGACTGAGAATTTGGGAGTCTGACCCAAGGTTTTTCAATGCAAAGGACATTTCCAGTGAGGATCAGCCCATTTGTGTTAAGTGCTTTACCCAATGAAAAAAAGAAAGAAAAAAAGAAAAAAACCAAAAGAGGAAACAAAAATGCTTAGCTTTAGCAAGCAACCCACTAAGACCGCACCGATCAAAGGCACGTTATGGATAATAGCATTAAGAAGAAAGGGGTCATCTATACCTATCAGTTACATCCCCACCACTAAACTGCTACATTTAAGTTTGGGGCAGCCTTTGCTACTTGCCTATCAGCACAATCAAACAGGTAGTCCAGGGCAAGGGCAGCTTTGAACCATTTGTTCCAGCTCTCTGAGCTGTTATTCTAGACAGAGTAAAAGCAACAGCTAAAACAAGGTGTTTGAGAGAATGGAACCCCAGTGTTTCTGAAAGGCAGCTTTCCTTCCTCTTTAATTGGCTGCTTCCTTTGGGGGTGTTCTTCGTCATTCTCCTAGCTACAGTGAGTCAATAATGAACAGACTGTACCCCACAAGAATTTACACAAGTACCATCAGGGCGTGCCCAGGGTTCTCTGCAATGGGCCAGCAGTAGAAGTAACAAAGTGGATGTGGGGTTCCCTGAAGATTCAACTGTTAAGAAACAATGTAATAAAACACTGACCTTTGTCTGGGCAGCAGTTTGCTTCAAAATGTAATGTCATTATTCAAACAATGTTCAATGCACTATAAAACTTTCAGAGAGATTATTGCACATAAATGGAACAATCGGTCTTTTCTCTCTTAAACTAAACAATCTGGATAGTGGCTCCAAACTTGTTAAAAGCATGTTCTAATATTAAGATGCAAAAATACAACATTTTGGGTACAGAAATTTTTGCCCAGGAATAGAATAATTCCGAAACTTTTAAAGCATAGTCTTCCATTGGAAAAAAAGACACATGTTTACAATTTAAATTTTTCTAAATAATTATGCATTAAAAGTTTCCAATCTGTCAAAAAGTCATACATCTTAAGAAAAAGAAAGTACAACCAGAAAATAACATCAACGTAAAGAAAGGCAACTTAGTATTACAGCTCCACAGCTTTGTCATCTCTAATGATCATAAATTTAAAAGTGTTAAAAAGATTATTTAGCTATAATTACCAGATCATTTTTTCTTTTTTAATATAAAACTACACTCAAGTACAAAAATATGTAAACACACTATACAACCAATGAACAGATAGCAAATTAAATTTAAAAACAAGATCAAGTTGCGGGCAACAAGAGCTATGATAGAATAAAACTGAAAATAAGAAAAATGGCCAGGAAAAGACCAAAAAAAAGCAGAATAAAATTCCTACAAGTAACAGAAAAAGTAAATATGATCAAGATTTGGGAGTGCTTGATAGCAGGACAAATCTCTGATCACAGTTTCAAAGTTTTAATTACTACAAAATAACTAAACCCATTCTCTGTTAAACATGCGTATCTACTGATACAGTATAGAGTTGAAACAAATCGGAAAATCAAGGAACATAATCCAGTGTTTGAATTTCATGGAAGAATTAAAAGATGTATTTTAGTATTTTCTAGTGAAATTTAACAGGAATTTAAACAATTGTACATTTGAGTAGGACACGTCCCTATTTTTTTAACCTTAAATGTCTGAATTTGGTGGACAAGGATCCAGACTAAAAACTTCAGTTTGAAAGGAGAGTTTTCAGGGCTTTGCAGCCAAGTATTTCTCACAGAAGCCCACACAAATCCGTGTCTCCCAGCCTCAACCAATTTCCTTCTGGAGTTCCAGCTCTTGATATGGAACCTGTTCTGGAAGCCTGGGGTAGGGGTAGGAAAGGAAACCCTCCAAAGCCCTCTGCAGGGGCTTCAGGCCCAATCCTTCCAGAATGTCTTGAGAAATTAAGGGTGCAGATATTGATTTCTCTTTAAAAATACAGTAGAGCTTTTGGCACCAAAATTCACTTCCACTTTTTTGTTTGATACTATCAGTTATGAATTGGTGGGCTTATAAATCAAAACATATATATTAATATATCACCACATGAAGCAAACAATCAGCACCCTAGCAGACTACTCATATGGATTCATGTCTGTTTATATTTTGTGTAATAGTCCTCAAGGGTGGTACCTCCATCTAAGTAACAATCTCTTCTCAGACTATTTTGGGTCAAACAGCAACTTTTTAAGAGGTGAAATTGTTCCACAAAAGTAACTGCAGAATTTGGTAAAAGCCATCTTTAATCAATTAAAGATCAGTAACCACAGACAAACTCCCTCAAAAAATAGGGTGGCTCCTACTCTGAGCTATATTATATTGTATGCATTTTAATTTCAAAAGGGCTCCTGGAGGCTCCTTAGGCTTGGTTTGGGCACACCATAAACTGTGAGCTCAGACTGTGCTCCATGCAGATTTCTCTTTGCAGAACTGCCACACAGAAAGGATTCTCTGAAGCACAGAAGTCTCTACTTTGGGAACTACTATTAATTCCTAGTCCTAAACCCCAAGATAACATAACTATATGTCTTATAGCAAAACATAGTTGACACTCAGATTTGTGCTAATTAGAAGCTTTCATTCATGTGGCATTTGACTTCCTTGTTCATGAGGAAAGGACAAGTCAAAGTCAACCTTTGCATATTTCCTAGGCATAGCTTGTAGTTTTCTGGGGCAGAATTTGGTAGCAGCTTCCTGTTCCCTTCTTCTATCTAGGCTGTTTTAAGATTCTTTTAATTCCCAAATGGTCTCCTGTGAAAGTCAGGATGAGGCCTGGCAAGGTTTGCAAGTGGAGCCCTGGCTCTTCTTTAACTGAAAACAGCCACATTAAATTTTAATCAAACCAAATCAAATGTATTTTTTTTAATTTAAATTGTTCTTTTTGTTTTTACTGTTGGAACAAAAGTGTGTCCTATAAAAAAAACAACAGGATTATTTTATGACAATCTTGATAAACTACTTTGAAATACTTTCCTTTGCACAATTAATCAAATTGTAAGTTGGGAAATTTCAATTTCTAAAAACCATCAGAGGTTTTTAAACTGAAAAGAAACTCCATAACAATTGTTCATGGTAAATCAAATTAAGAGTTCCTTTCTTGGTACCTCAACATTGATTATCTTTCATTTGTGAATTCCAATTATTTTTTTTCAGCAAATTCATGTCCTCCCTTTAAAATCCAATATTAGATTTAATATGCCGCAAAATTTTAAATGCTAATTATGCCAAAATATATTTCAAACCTTTTATAAGACTGATGAATTCAAATGTATCTCACCCTGTTCATTTTAATCATAGTTCTTATAGTAATACTTAACACTCTTCCAATAAATATACTACACTGTTTTATAAGAAATATTAAATATCATTACAGCCCTTACTGTAGACAGTATAGCATAAAATACTTTTGGGGAGAGATTATGTCTTTTCTTTTTTGTGATGAATGCAAAATGAATAAGAAATTTCTGAACCTGAAACAGAAAAGGTATCGTATATAACTCCATTAACATTCTGTACACAGGCTAAATTTTATATATTTCCATAGGAAATAATAAAGGAAAGGATTATTATTTTACTGAAGATGGGCCTCCCAAATATCTTCTTTTTTGTGATGAGGCTGCAAGAGACCACATCCTTTTACTGTCTAAGTATATGTAATTTTAACATGTAATAGATCACTGTGGCTTGTTTAAGTGTGTGAATTAATAACTTTTGAATGGCTTTTTGTTGACTCCTGCCACGCATAAAATATTTCAGTTTTTGCCATTTTAGCTTTTTCTTAAAATTCCTCTTCCATTATGATTGATGCAGGAACATAGAGGCACAATGAAAATAATCTTGAAAGGTATTGTATAGGAGCAGAGTGAAATATACTTATGTGTGGGTTCATGAATCTTTTCGTTCCTAAAATTTCTTTTTAAATTATTTTAAAGACAAGTGACCTTTCTAAGCAGCCTTTAAGATAGAAACCTAAGTCAGCAACTGCATGCAAGAGATGTTCAGAAATGAGATAGGTGAAGCAAGGGATACCTACAATCTGCTTCTAATTCAAGATACTCAAGTTCAATCTGGACTAGTTCAAGTGATCAGAAAAACAACAGAATATTAACTTGAAATGTATTAATTCATAATCTTCAAATGGTAACCACTTTAATCACCTATTTTAACCAAAAATAGGTTCAGGTCATTAATCAGATTGACCAACTGACCCTCTGGATAACATAGGGTTCTTGATTTAGCTTTGTTTCCATGAAAATCATAAAATGTCAATGGGTACCATCCAACATCCAGAAATTCCCCAAACATCTAGATAAAGTTTTGGGGATTCATGGGGAATGGCAGAAGGAAGGGGAAACACTTCTATTGGAGGACGAAACATAACCCACAATTTCTGGCAAGCAACTATGAACAGAACTGTTTGCTCTGGCACTTCCTGCATGAAGTTCTTCTCTGATATTAATACTACCTGTGTAGTTTATAATTTTTGCCTTGTATTTATTTTAGACAAATTTGTTACTTAAATCTTTATTGCTGTTGCGAGAAGCAACAGTCTGGCTTCTGGAACTGTGTTTTGGACACAGAATGTACAAGCTAAACATGCTTTCTGAAAGAAATGTTAAAGTAAAATTACTTTAATTTCTGTCATGTACTAGACTGCATAGGATGGTTGCCTGCTGTTCCCATTTTGTACCGAAAGCGAAATAACATGCCCTTTAGTTTTTCAATTCCATTTTAGAAACCACCTCGCTAACTTTCTTTATTCTTGAATGAGTTGAGTGAAACATGTAAAACTAAAGACAGCAAATTGTTTGTTTTGAGAGGCAACCTGAGGCTGTAACCTATGGTGCTGAAGATATTTTTAACTGCAACTCCTAGCAACCCCTTCTCTTTGCTGTACTGCAGTTCAGCAACATCTGCAGGGTCACAGAAACCTTTCCTCATAATCTTCTAGTCAGAAAAGGTATGGTTTTTAATCTATCCTCTTTGTAATTTTACAGCCAGATGTGCAAATATCTAAATATGTAGAAAAATGTGAGGTAGTCATTGATTTTATTTATTTAAAAAAACCCAACTAACCCAACTAACCAATATAGTTGAGGGGGAAAAGATTGATAAAATTAAATATTATAAATCCAGATCATATATTCAGAGCTATATAATCAAGAGATGTTTGAGCAGCCTTAACATTTCTAACCTAGTAATTCACTGTAGTCTTCATTTGCTAACATGATCAAGGGAGTAACTAAAACCTGAAATTATTTTTCAGGCAAGTAATCAGCCTGTGTATAATCTAAGGCTCCTGGTTCGATTCAGCTTAATTTGGGGAAAAATATTTTATTTAGTAAGAAATCATTATTTCTGACTATGACTACTCTGTGTGTAAGGAGGAGGGGTTCTGCATGCTGCAGTTTTAAATATGTGCTGTGGGGGAGAGATATTTTTGCGCAAAATATATATTTCTTTCCCTATGTGTGTGAGAAAAGGTGGCAATGGTAAAGTAGCTCTAACAGTGTCTGCATATCCTTATATAGTTAAATTAGTTATCAATTTGTAGGCTGCCTCAGTCTTTAGGGCAGCTCTAGCCAGCTATTTCAGGATACAGATATCCTGACTGAAGACCTTAGTTTATTCAGTTTCTTAATGCTTCATACTACCCCCCAAAAATGAAAAATATAAGTATTTCATAGTTCAAATGCATTTGTAATGAGCATATTTGAGATTCTAAAGCAGCAAAACCTGCTAGATATTCATATCTGTATTTCTAAATTAAGAATATTTACTAGGAAATGAACTCCCCCTGAACTATGT